>WEIV01006034.1:1556-62212 GCA_013390005.1 Calyptomena viridis | reverse complement strand
GCGGGGCCAGGCGGGGCTGCCCTGCCGGGCCTGGGACGCGGGGAGGTCGGAGGAAAAGGCAGCCACGGTGAGGGGTGGAGGATGCCGGGCAGCTGCTGATTTTGCTGGACGGGGACGGCGCAGTGACTCCTTTAGTGCACCGCAGCGGAATGAGACGGCAACAAACTCAACCGGTCCCCTCAGGGAACAGGGTCCTATAAGGGCCTCAGAGGGTGCGGGTAGCCTGGGAGCAGGGGCTCGCTTCCCGTGCTGTCCGGAGCCCCCGGCTGCAGAGCCCTCCCCAGTGATTTACGCCTGCCGCCGCACGGGCCGCGGGGCGTCCTTGCCGTTCCCCGATGGGGAATTCATAAACAGGGCCACTGGAGGAAAGCAGCATCTAAAAAGCACGTTTGATAAGAAGTCCCTTAACTTTCAAGACACAAAACCACTCATGGGGAGGAGGAATGGTTCCTTGAGACCAGGTCCTGACAACACTCTGCTCTGACCCAGAGGATCGCTCATTTGAAAAACTACACAAGACAGTCCCCAGAACTGCAGGATGGCTAGGTGAAACAGTAAAGCAGGAGAGAGCTGGTGGGCCGCTAGCCACACGCTGTACGGTGTAACAAGGGCAACAAGTTTCCCTAACACCAGCTGGCAGGAGGCGCTGTGACTTGGGTTTAATTTTTTATTCCTGACAATTTCCAACAATGAAGAGTCCTATCTCAATGGGTAACAGGGCATTTCCTCATTCTGTTAGACACCCGCGTTACATCGTCTCTTCCATAAATAAAACCAGTTTTAAATTAAATTGAAACAAGGTTTTCCAGTCATTGCTCCTTTTTGTTGGTTAGAGACTCCATTCATTTTCTATCCTCTTCCCTTGAATTATTTCTCACTGTTTTTTGCCCATCTGGTGTGAGTGTTTGTTCCTATCAAAGATCTCAATTTCCATGGGATTTTCCCTTAGGTCTGTGTACAGTCACCACATTCCTTTCCAGCTCTCATTTTGCCAGGGCAAGCAAAGTAAGCTCGGGATTAAACTGCCCCTTTGTCACCTTTCCCTGCTCTTTTCTCCACAGTAGCTGGTCTGCTGAGACATCCAGAACCATAATGGTACACAGTTGTCCTGGAGAGTTCTCACAGCATCTTGGAGAATGCCATCAGCGTTTGCCTTTCTGCCAAAATCCCTCACTTTGTACTGCAAGGGTTGTATTTACTTTTTTTCATGGCTGTGTTCCTTCAGTGGCTCATGACCACTTTGTCATTAACTAGTGCCCCAAGGTCTTATCTGGCAAAGACTATCAATACCACAGCCATAGCACATGTCCTTATCACACATCCCTAATGTGTGACCTCTTAACACTGGATTTCATTCCTTTTTTGCCACTCCAGCAGCCACAGTCCTAGGCTTCTTCTGGTGATTTTAAAACTCCCCTCCATGCTAGGATGCCTTTCCTGCTCTGTGACTCACAAATGTTGTTAGCAGATGTTTTACTCTACAGCTCTTCATGAAAATTTTTCTGTTGTGTCCAGACCAGTGAGATGACTATTCTGGGCCATGGCATAGATTCATGTGTCTAAGAGCTCTTGATACATTTCTCCCACTCTCCCTTCCATGAATTTGTCTAATGGCTTTTAGAATTCAAGCAGTAAGTAGCTTCATTCAAATCATTAGATACTATTTAGCAGAGCTGAGTTTTAAATTAATGATGCTTCCTTTGGAAAGAGGTAAGACACAGAGATGCAGGAAAAACCAAAGGCTTAAAAGCACTTTAGGGGTCCACTTCCACCAGGAATCTCCCAGCAGACACCATCTAGCCCTACAAGTGTCTCTTACAAGGAGACACTCTACATTGTTGGTGTTTTGTTGAATAGCCTTGTCTGTAATATGATGTTAAAATGATAATTTTTAACAAAGAATGGCTGATTGTGGATGTTCAGTTCCAGGAAAGGATTTCCAGTGCAGATATCTAAAATTCCACTTCTAAGTGCAATTGCATTTTTCTTCAGCCCAGAGTTAGACATTTGTTGTCTCTTTACTGAGTCCATTGGGTCTCTTCTACATTCTTTGTGGATGACCTGCCTTTCACTTTACCAGGAGCCTTGGGGCTTCATGCCCAGCACCTACAATTTAGGCATTGCAAAACCACATCTCTGCATCCATTTAGCCCTGAGGCTTTTATCTTTGTGGCAAATTATTAACCAAGTCAGGGACATGAAAAACATCTACACAAGGAGATGCTGCATTTTCTCTGGAAGTTGTCCACACATGAAAAGTACTGTTTTACCTAGCCTGGTAGCTCTTCTCCTATGCCCATCTTCCAGTAGTCATGGGAGAACATTGTTCATTCCACTTTATGAGAAACGTTCTCATCACAAGGATTGTTTTCATATCTCCTCTCAATGACTTCTTCCTGAGTCTAAACTAATCCATATCTCTTCAGTGTGCACTTTTTAAATATCTTAACATTTTTATGCTGTTAGCTACTAATTTCTCTGTAGCATTTCTTCAAGTGTAGTGTCCAAAACTGGACACTGTACTTCAGCTAAGCCTCACCAGTGCTAAGTAGAGTAGAATAATTACCTCAGTGTTTTAACTCAAGCACTGCTATTAATATATCCCTAAATGACATTTGTTTTTCTGCAAGTCCCATTTTACCTAGTGCATGGCTCACAACACCCATTCCTGCAACAGTGCTGCCTTATCAGTTATTCTTCATTTCACAAATCACAGATTTGATCTGTCTTTTGTCCCAAGATTGCATTTTGTACTTGTCTTATTACAGTGTAGCTTATTGATTTCAGGCAAACACTCCAATCTGTGAAGATCAATGTGAGTCCTGATCCTGTTCTCTGAATCAACCTCTCCCAGCCTCTTCCAGCCAGTGCTCTCTGGAGTTGAATTATGAACTCTCTTTTCCAGTAGCCTATTTATTGTTGAAAATATTTGGGCTGCAACAGACTCCTGCAGGACCCCCTTTGGTACATCCAGCTTTGACAGTGAACTGTGGGTGAGCACTTTCATATGATTCAAAGATTACATGCTCATTCTAATCTCTGTTTTATTTAGATCTCATTACTCAGTTCTGTTTATAAGAACAGTAAAGGCTTTTGACACTAACAGAGTTGACATATATCACATCTATAGTTTCATACACTTGGCTAGTTAGTCCTTCAAATAAGGACACTGAATTAATTTGTAGTGATATGTTCTTGATTAATCCATGCTGATATGTTCTACTGCCTTCTTATCACTTATGTGCTTACAAATTGATTAATAATTGACTCTCATTATCATGGTTACGCTGATGGATTTATACTTCCCAGGATCCTCTTTGCTCTTTTTTGGGCTTGTAAACACATGCCTCTGGCATCAATGTCCTCAAGCAAGTCACTCAGGGAGTGAGTCGTCATTAGCTTCACCCAGTCAAGAACTGGACATTAACCGGACATTAACTGGACATAAGGAGAGGGATTCAGTTCCTTACACATAAAAATATGACACACACGGTCTAGTACCATGTTAATACTACATAGTATTCAGGATTATATAGTACTTGGGGCTTGCAGATATGACCAAGACAGGATCAACAGGAGACCTACATCCTTCTGAAGGCTCAGCTAGAACTTACATTCAGGCTATCCATGTGGGATACCTGAGAGCATCTAGAATGGGATAGGGCATCTATATGTTAACATAACTGCACTCCTAAGTACAAGGTGTTCATTAATAGTCAAGGGGAAAAGATGGATACAACAAAACACCCTCAGGAGGGAACTTTTTAAGACGTGGTCTGGTGGCCTTTGAAGCTGCCACTCTTGTTTCACTAGCAACAAAAGGAACTGAAAAAATTTACCTTCAAGTTAAAGGAGTAATATTTAGGCAGCTACAGGTTTTTCAAGACATTCTGACATTTAAATGATTCAAATGCCTAACAAAAGTTTTGAAGTACTTAAGTGCCTTGCACCCAGTCTGGCCCATGCTCAGTCTGACTGATTTTCAGCACCACTGAAGATACTCTATGTAGGAAGCTAATTACTTCAAATTACTTCTGGAGCATTTTTACATGTTTATAGCTCTCTAACAAATACCAAGAGAACCTGCACTGTTTAAACTTTGGCTTGGATGTTTTTGTTGTTTCAGAGAAATCCAGGGGTTTTATAACTTAAACCTGTCTATTAAATGCAGAAAACAGCCTTTCACTTGCTCTCAGGTGAGGAGATAAAAGGATAAAAGCCTGCAGGGCACTCTAATCTGTGGTAACAGAGCCACATGCAAGCAAGGCAGATGCACCATGTAGTATAGATTGTGAAACTGGAAATTTACATAAGCTGCTCATGGCCCTGAGGCATGTTAAGACCTTCCTTCAAATCCACAGACAGGACACTGGTGGCAGGACATACCTAACACACAAAAAAATTACAATAAATTTAGAATGTTTTTTTTTAAATTACCAAAATGCTCAAGACCACTTCAGGACATAGCAAGTCTCAAAGGTGTGTGAGACTGTAGATATCCTGCATGCATACGCTTGGGCTCATCTAATGTACAAGACTTTTATGACCAGTTATATCTGAATGAACGAATGACATAGACTATGGGTGAAGAAGCGGTAGCTTGAGAAAGCAGCTTCTCCCTCATCTGTGCTTTATTTGCAAGCTGTCAGAGATCTGTAGGAATAGTTCCAGTGCCAGTAGTTCACAGGCTGTTTGGTTTAATCCATGCCTCCATCGGCTTCCCAATCAGCAGAGCCAACAAGGAGTTACCAGATCCAAATGAGCTGCTGCAGTTTCCCACCCCAGCATGGGGAGTGAACCTGAATTACCCTAGGCCACCTGTCCCCGCTCACCACTGCAATGTACAGTAGAGGGATTTAGGCTTTATTTGTAATCTTTTGTCTGTAGCATTGTTGTTTGGGTGGGGCTGCACCTGTTCATGGCAAGTGGGAATCCCTTAATTATGTCTGTGGGGCTGGGCAGCGAGAGCTGGCCCTGCGCTGGCACACAAAGGCTTAGGGCAATGCGTGTGAATTCAGTGTCCTCTTTTTGCCGTGCCAGCATTCATAGCAAATCCCCCACAGGTCTCCTGCATTCCCAGGGCTTCTGCCTGGTGTTTCACACGCCAGATTGTCCTTTTTTAGAGGGCAGAAATGCTGTCTCCCTATATTTTTGATTCTTGGGGTCTGCAATAGTTTAGGAATAGTAGCTGAGGGAAAATAACATATTTTAAGGTGTATTTCTGATTATAGCATTGCCAGTTCTTTCCTGTTATCAGGTGAAAATTGAGTTCAAATATGTTCACCTGGTGAACATATCCCCATTTCTTTGAACAGTTCTGTTAGTAACAACTGCTTGAGCCACAGAGACACCCAAGTTACACTCTATTGAATCCTCAGAGATGATGTTACCCACAGTATCAATACGGGCTGGGGGAGCAGCCCTGCTGGGAAGGACTTGTGGGTGCTGGTGTATGACAGTCTGGACATGAGCTGGTCATGGGTGCTGCTTGCAGCCCAGAAAGCCAATTGTATCCTGGGCTGCATAAAAAGCAGCGTGGCCAGTGGGTTGAGGAAGGTGATTCTGCCCCTCTACTTCACTGTTGTGAGACCCCACCTGGAGTGCTGCATCCAGCTCTGGGGTCCTCACCACAGGAAGGACACTGATCTGTTGGAACAAGTCCGCAGGAACAAGATGATTAGAAGGATGGAGCATCTCTCCTATGAGGAAAGGATAGGAGAACAGGGATTGTTCAGATTGAAAAAGACCTCAGGATGACCTAGTTTCAGCCTTCCAGTACCTGAAAGGAGCCTACAAGAAAGATGGAAAGAGACTATTTACTAGTACATGTAGTGATAGGATAAGGAATAATCACTTCAAGCTGAGAGAGTGCAAGTTTAGATTAGCTATTAGGAAGAAAATCTTTACTATGAGGATGATGAGGATCTGGAACAGGTTGCCCAGAGATGCTGTGGATGCTCTATCCCTGGAAGTGTTCAAGGACAGGTTGGATGGGTCTCTGAGCAACCTGGTCTAGTAGGAGATGTCCCTGCTCACAGCAGGAGGGTTGGAACTAAATGATACTTAAGGTCTTTTCCAACGCAAACCATTCTGTGATTCTATGATGCAGCCCCAACCTTCCCTCATTAATCCCAGTGACCTGGTGAAGGCTCTGTCCATGCCACCTCACTTCAGTGGGTGCATCATTCCCTCCTTCACCTGCTCTATACTCCCCTGTGCCTGGAGCCACCAGCTTTGCTCTCTCTTCTCCCTCCCTACTCAAGCTTTGCTCCTCTTCATTTCAAATGTTGCTGTCTCCCACCAAATCCCAGCAGAGAAGATACTGATGTCACGCCAGCCATTTAATTCCAGAGGTCAATGCCACACAGACCTCTCACAACCACAAGTAAGTTTGTGCCAGACTTGCACTCCGGGGTGGAAGTATGACCTATTCACAAGGAACCTATGGTGTACCTGGCTGCCAGAATCGACCAAGCTTCCTTTAAGCGTGAACACAGACAGCCCCAAAACTCACTACACAGCAGTTTATTCCACTTTTTTCCAGGCCATCTCTCCGGGTTCCGCAGGGGAAAAGCCGTGAGGGCCCGGCCCCAGGGCTCTGCCGCCACCTCGTGTCGCCGCTCGGAGCGGCGCTGGGATGGCTCCGCCGCCTGGAACGTCGTGATACGGTTGAAACAGCCCTGAAAACGGGAGCAATTTGCTTTCTCGCTAAATTTCGCTAAGAACGGCGCTTTCCATTTGCTGTGCTGCTGCCCCAGGGAGCGGCGTGTCTGCGGTTGCAGCCCAGGCCGGGGGATGTCGTTCAGCCCGCACTGATCCAGGGCATAGGCTGGAGCTGGTACCAGGTAGTGGGTCCTGAGTCCCGCGGTGAGCGATTCCTGTGAGAGAACGAAGAAGGGGCTTAAGGGGTGCCCCCTCCATCTCGTCACAGCCTCTGTACAGCCCTCTGCTCCCCTTGCTCCTTGGCAGTGTGCAGATGAGGACCATCCCTCTGTACCTTCTTTGAACTTGTCATAATAGCCGTGAGGATAACCAGGGTTGAGAGCCAGCTGTTGTTGGGCTTATATGACAAATGAGAGGTTCACATGTAAGATTGATAGCAATTAGATTGCCACCTGCTATCGCTTTAATCCATATCCCAGATTTTTAATTGTTAAGGCAGGGGGAAGGGGGGCTGTTAGCACATGAATACATGAAGACTATCTTAAAAGGCACAAAGCATTAGGATTGGATCCCAGTCATCACACTCAGGGCTGCCTGTTTTTTGGTTTTAGCCTCTACTGTCAATTTTGGCCTGATTTTTGAACAGTGTTTTCCTCCTGAGTTTTCTAGGACTTACATACTCTTGTCCTGGAAACCGTAATTTTATTTATTTGTTTATTTATTTATTTACCTATTTATTTCTAGCAAATGCAGACAATTTTATTTTAGGCTTGGCCAGCACTTTCTAGTTTGGCTTCCTGACAGTCTTTTGCTGTCAAGTGGCCTGCATTCATTTGCACTGTGTCTGATTTTCAGCAGGTTCCTCTCTGAGGCCTATTCCTCCTGGCTGTTACCCAGGTGAGCAGTCCTGCTGCAGTCAGAGTGATAATAGCTGTCAGTAATTGGTACTTAAACAGGTTTGTAGGGTCGGGGCTTGCTTCTTCTCCCTGGCTTTGGATAGTACTAATCTACTTTCAAGTCATGCTTCATCAGGAAAAGAGAACACCAATAATTTTGAAAGGTTTGCTATCAGGTTCCACAAAGGGATAGCTTGGGAGGAACATGTTGTTTTTGTTGGAGAGACACACAAAATAGATTATGATTTGCATAAAGAGCTGAGAGAGGAGAAGCGAATGAGAGATTGAGGGAAGGGGTTTCACTGACTTCAAAGAGTATTGGATCAGATCCATGCAGACCATCTGCAACTTTCTTTGATGCACCAGCAAACCGGAGATAACAAGCCTCTCTCCTCTGTACATGCCCTACGTAAGGCATTACGTGGAGAAGGACTTTGAGCCTGGCAATGGCACAAGGCACTCTCAGAAGAGAAAGTAGGTCCGTATAATCTGTTTGGGAGAAGCTGTTTTTTCTGTGGTTGAATGTTGCAGCAGGTTTGAAAGCAAATGTACCCTAGAGGTCACTGCAGAGCAGCCATTTGAGCCACAATGGGTTCGGAGGGAAAACGGACAAAATATTCTGGAATAATAGATAATTTTTTAATGTATTTTGAGATGACTCTGGGTAGTCACTGTCCATCCCTCTCCAAAACCACCCAACCATATACCAGATCTCCACAGAGTAGGATCTCCAAACTCAACCCTGTCATCTTTCTCAGTCAGAATGTCACTTCCTTCATGCTACATCCTCCACCTCATATTTCCACCTACTCCCTACACCACCCCTCACCTCGTGAGGTCTTCCTGCTGTGGAGTAGCCCAGTCTCATCATCCTGTCTGCATCACATCTCCCCAGCACGGACAAGCTGCCCTCCTCTCCCTGCCAAGGACCCAACAAATAGCTTTGTATGTCTTTCTTCATCCCAAAGACCAGTTCTAATGGCAGATAGGGATAGGTCCTTGCAGTCACTGCTGTGATTGCCACAGACTGGGAAGCCATCACAAGCACAGCTGAACACCTCTGATCAGTTGCAGTCATCTGTGGAGAGAAGCTTAATGGACTTAGTTAAACATCATGGTACGGGCAGAGTGGAGGAGTTTTACTGTGTCTCTTTGGAGAAGTTCATCTGCTCTCTCCATTTAGGCAATGTTTTTTAATTGGCAATTTCTGCCTATTCTCGAGGCAGGTGTAGAGCAAGAAGGTGAAATCTTGCAGAAAAGATAAATTGGCACAGGGGTAATAGAAATAAGAATAGCAACAGGACCAAAATAATAAGCCATCATAAGTATTTCTACAGCCCTTTTCATCTGTGCATGTCAAACAATTTGCAAGAGCTAAAAAAATTAAGCCTCTCAGCAGTGCTCCTACGTCAGAAATACGCAGTTTCTTTCACCTATTGCTTAACTGCTGTCATCCCTGAATTAGGACAGAGAAGCTGTTCATTGCTCAAGGCAACGATGCCTTGCAATTTAGGGTGTGAGAGGCTAACTCAAACTGTAAGACAAGGCAGCATTTAGAGTCTAGAGTTGGCCAGACCACTGCCTTACAAAAAGAGCCATGGATCTTTAACATCAAGTGGTCAGGCCCTCAGTTTGACGTCTCAGCTGATAAAACAGGAAAGGTGAAAGCAGGGGCAGAACCAATCTTTTAACAGCTGGCTATAGGAGAAGACAAATTTGTAAACTGAAAGAAGGACAAAGGAAAAACATTTACCCCCCGCTTTTAATAGAGATTCATTCATAAAACTAAAGTGAGGGCTACAAGGTCATAGAAAGTTACATGTGATCCAGTTTTGGAAAATGCCCTTCTTATAGACCAAGCCCAGAGGCAGAGGCTATTTGTGCTATTGGCAAGGATAAGTGTCATGGAGGCCCTTTTTTTCCTTTTCTGGGGGCCTAAGGAAGCTCCAGCTAAATATATTGTACATGATAAGGTTTAACAACCTTTGTTCATAATGGACCCAAGCATGAATACCCAAGTGCATTCAGGAGAGGCCCAGGACTAAGAGGTAATGTAAAGCCTGAAACAGGGAGGGAACATTTTCTGGATTGGGATAGGGTCATTCCTGGGGCAGTGAATGTATGTGGGTTCATTTTGCACCTGGTATTCTGATTAACAGTGAGGTCAATCTCCTGAACTTCCCAAGTGTGAACACCTGCTTGTAGCTCTGCTCAGATCCCAGCCCTTCACAAGGCTTTCTCCTTCAGTAATCCCAGAAAATGCATGGGCATCTCATGTCTCTATCAGAACTGTCCCCAAGAGATTTTCACACCAGGGAGGACTGATCTCAGCTCTCCCATTCCTGAGAGCTCACAGCCAGCTCTTTAGCTGACATCTACCAGCTGTGTCATCATCCCTCAGTGCTGACTCCTCTGAAAAGGAAAACATGAATTCTCATTGTCTCTGTTTCAGACTCCAGCACCTTCCTCTGTGTTGCCTTTGCCTCTTTCTTAGCAGTTGGGCAACAGTTGCTATTCTTTACAGTTCTTTCCTGCTATTACAAGGTGTCTGGATCTATCTTTTGATCGTCCACAAATGACACCTGAGCAAAGAGGATCTGGTTGTGGTCCACATTTCTACAGCCCATGCATCAGTACTATGGCAGGGCAGCACAGACTTTGTTTCCAGAACTAAACAGGCTACTCAAGCATCCCTTTTGACTTTTATTGTCTTTTTCCTGATTTCAGTGGCAGCTCCTCTGTCCCTGATGAGTTTTTCTGGAAGTCACTTTGTAAATATCAAACTGTGTGTTCAGGGAAGGCAAGCAAGGTGAACACAGGTGATGTCTGCTCTTCCAACCTCGCAGAGCCTGCAGGCCAGATCCCCACAGTCACCTCCAGCACAGGCAGGCAGCTGTGGGCTCAGACGTGGGTGCAAGACTGCATGCTTGCTCATCTCTCTGGCACCAAGGGGAGAGAAGTGACTGTGGAACTAGGAGGGCTCAGGCACAAGCTGAGGGTGAATGCAGTCAAGCAAGCCAGAGCCCAGAGGATATTACAAAGGGAGTTCTGAGGAGAGAGGAAGGATCAGAGCAACAGAAAAAAAAACAAACCCTCAACAAAAAAAAAATCCCCCCCAAAACCCAAAAGCACAACAAAAGAGAAGACAGTAAAAGGGAATGCAATAATGGGCATGAATTTCTCTTTCTTCTGCCCCATGGCAAGCTGCCAATCTCTTCCACACAGATTCCCAAGTGCTACTAAAACCAGTCCTCATGGACACACCTGCCTTGACACAAATTCTTTTAGTCTTGAAAAAATCTGGGCACTTCTTCAATAAAGGGTTTTGCTTTTAAACTACTTTGCCTTTGTGAATTTTGGCAGCAGCTCACACTTGGAGAGCTTCTGAGAACACTTTCTGTAATCAGATTTCCCTGCCCTGCCCCAGGGGACTGTCGTCAAGTCACTTCCCACAGCTGTCCCTCAGCTTCCTATCCTGTGACATGTGGCTCACCACTACCTCAAAGGGCAGGGGATAGGCATCATTTGTGTGTGAAGAGCTGTGAAATCCATAGGGGTGACTGAGCAGGACATGGCATGCTCTGAGGATAACGTTGCCATCAGCTCATCACTTGGGTATAGCAGGAAATGGGACAGGCACAGGACTATGGTTTAAAACACTTTGCTGCCCAGTGCAAAAAGTCATTAAGTGAATGGAAGAGGAGACAGTTGAGTTGTTTGGTGACAGGACTTATTTCTTCTACACAGTAGGGCCAAGGTTTAAGACCAGAAAATACAAACATGCTCAGGAGTACTAGCTAAATAGTCAGGAAAAATAGCAAAACCTAAGCTGAGACTTTTCCAGTTCCTTCTCATGCAGGCTGCCTCCTGAACCACCTCATGCTGGAGATGTTCAGGAGTGGCAAAAATCCTATTTTTGCTGTGAGAAAAGTCTCCCTTCTCTTGTTCTGACCAATGTCAGACTAGGCTGTCCATAAGCTTAAAAGAGAATCCAAATGATTTCCAGCATGATGCAACAGAAAGGAGCATTACTACGGTTCTGTGGATACATGGCTAAAATAACAGGCATTACAATTTCTGGTGGAAGGAGAGTGAAGTTTCTAATAATATAAGAGTAACCTGCTCATTCTGTCCTATTTTCTCTCTTTTCTCTAATTTCTAACCAAGCCCTTACCATCTTCACTCTTAGAAAGAGGTCAAGTATTGCTCTTTATGAGCCAAAGTTGCCCAAGTTGGTTTAGCTTTGGTTTTAATACCATAGCTGGAAAAACATAGGATAAGTTTACGTCTTCTCATAATTTACACTCCCACCCCCCAAAATAAAGTACCAAAACAAGTTTTAGAAAATGCAGGGTCAGAAGGTATGGATGCTGTTATGAGCTATGCAAAGTCTAATTCTGGCTTGGCTGCAGATTTCATTTGCAGTCTTGAGCAAGTCAATTGAATTCTTCTCATCAAGTCTTCCCTTAGTAAAATGGAGGTTACTTGCCTTGTAGAGATGCTATAGAAGCTGAGAAAGTCTTTAAATAGCTTTTTTAAGATGTTAAAATCTCTTAAGAATTATATAGAAACCTCAATTAGGATTTATAAAGGTTATTTACAAACAAAAGGGGATAAAAAGTATCGTAATTGAAACTAATTAATGAAATTATCATGTTGAAAAACTTCTCAGATGTGAAGGATGGAACATAAATCTGCAGTTGCCTGGAAGAGTATATTCAGCTCAGAGAAGCAATTGCTCTTTGTTCCCTATGGTAAAACAAAGTCATTGCAGACACACAAGGAGATTCTTGTAGCCTATGATATTCTTTAACTGTCTTACACTATTATTAGTCTTTATCATTCATGTTCTTAAAACACTTTGCGCCTTTAGCTGGGATCTGTCCCAGTGTGGTTGGTACCACAGACACAGAAGATAATGGACTGCCCCAAAAAGCTTATGGTCAGAGGTCCTGAACGTCCAGGAGGAGGCATCAGCTCTTGCTTAGCCCAAACATCCAGCTGCACACGATTACGTTTGTAGGTGTAAAATACATGTGCTCTCTGCTCAGGCAAGCTTCCTCTGTCAGTAGTAGCTACTAACTTGCCAGTTCACTAAGAGTTGATCTTCACCAACCATGTCCATCCAAGGTACTAACTGAGCACGGTTTGCACACAAGTCTGTGGGGATACTAGTTTTGTCAGCTTCATCATCTATTTTGTTTGTGTGGCACTCTCATTCATAAAAGGTGTCACTGAGACCTGGTATCTTTGGGGATAGGAAAAAAACACAGGTATTTTGCCACTTCTATTTTCTGTCATTTGCAGAAATAAGGAGCATTTTCATTTGGTATCCCAGCCAAAAGTCATCATATTAAGGCAGGTCCTGGCTTCTCTTTTCTCACTTGGCTGAACACAGGAGTACAGCTGGTAATACTTTCCTCCTTTCCGAGAGAACCCTCTCCTGTTGGGAAAGGTGAGGAGAGGGGAGAGGGCTGCTTCACTAAAGAATGTCTTTCGAGGTCAAATACCCTTTCAAGCAGCTGTGCATTTTAAGCACAGCATTTTAAGAAAAACAACCAATGAATCAGGATAGGGGGCACGTGAACTCAGAGCCTGCAAAGATGGTGATTTCTGCACAACCTGTGAAGACTCTTGAGAGCAGAGACCTGAGCAGGCTGGGCATGTCAGGCCTGGTCAGAGCAGGCAGACAACAGCACAGGTGATGCCAGGACACCTCTGCGTGGCAGAGCAGGATGCAGCACAGACACGGCAAGGACCAGGCTGTTGCCATTAACTGACACCTCTGATGACAATGTGACTGTCACCATGCTACATAAAACCAGTAGCAGCAAGTGTCTGCTTCACTCATGCTGCTTCACACCCCTGGTGGCCTTTGTGCCATTCTGGTTTAAGTTGGCTGCAGTGATCCCTGTCTCTATGATGTTTTTAAAAGTTACAGAATTATAGAGTTCTCTCATAGAAAGTACAGGAGAATGGAAAACGGCAGAGCTCCAAGACAGAAGGAGCAAAACTAAATTCAGTGTAATAGAGGTCTGTTTTCTGAAGATATTAAACAGTTTTAAGACTACACCAGTATATGAACACACCCTTTTTATTACTGAGGCAACCAAAATGGGGAGAATGGAAACAGTCTGTTATAGGTAAAGCCAAATGAGATGTTGCCTAGTAACTCTCAGCAGGGAAGCATTTAAACCCAGTCAGTTTAGTGAAGCTGATGTTCTGACTCAGACATTATTTTCTCTGGAAAAAAAGCAGGAAAGCTCAATTTAACAAACATATGATTTATTTTTCTATTAGAGCACACCATAATGACAATGCTTAGGAGACTACAGAAGTATTTAAATACTTACACAAGAAAGAACAAATAAGGCATTTTTTCAACAAAATAATCCCTGGTTTTGATGCCGATTTATTTTCTCCAAATACAGTAAATTTCACATTAATTTTTATTTTTGGATTCTGAAATACACAAGTGATAACAGAAGTCTGGAAATATTATACGTATTACATTATTATCATATTATTGCTGCAAGAGAAAGTTCCTGGAGCAAACCCCATTTCAGCCCTGCTACTGGACACGGAATCAAAATAATTGATTTAAAAGAAGAAAGACTCCATGTCTCCACTGGTTCCATTGCCTGGAATAGTTTTAATTAGGCCTCCTTCAGGACTTCGCTTTTATGGGTTCACAGAAAAGTCACTTGGCTTGGCTAAAGGTCTCTCATACCAGGGGGAGAAAAAACCCTCCCAACCTTATTTGAAGATTCATGTTATTTTTGCTTCCCTTTAGAAGGATATGATGACTTTACAGAAGTATAGGCTCTGGCATGATCAGCCATGTACATCTGGGTGCCACAACCACTGTTCAGAACAGGCAGGCAGGTTCAGGAGAGCACCTCATTTCAGCAGCTTCAATACAGTTAATGATGGTAGATATGAATGTGAACCACTGCACAGGTCTTTTTTTTTAATTAAAAAAATACAATAAGCACATTAAGACATCACACTAATGACGAAAAGACAGACTGAGAGATATGACAAAAATATATATTTTATCAACAATAATAGCTGCAAAACAAAGCTACTATGGGCATAAATACTAATACTTGAGTTATAGATTAAAAGCATGAGAGTTTTTCACAAGTGTGCTGTACGACCAGAGAAAGGATGTTCTCTAAACCATAGATATCCACTTCTCACTGCCCAGAGCCTGGTCTGAAGTTTAATGAAACACTGTTGATACAGAACCTCTGACCAGAAGGTGTGGGACCATCATCAAACACGTGGCCTAGATGGGCATCACACTGCAACAGAAATTATCACCATTTTATTATTGCATTATTACAGAATCACAGAATCATGCAGGTCAGAAAACACTTCTCAGATTACAGAGTACAACCTTTGACTGGTCATCACTAAGTGCCATGTCCAGTCAATTTTTGAACACCTCCAGAGATGGTGATTCTACTGTCTCCATGGGCAGTCCATCTCAATGCTTAACAACCCTTTCTGTGAAGAAATCCCCCCTGATGTCCAGCCTGAACCTCCCCTGGTGCAGTGTGAGACTATGTCCTCTTGTCCTATTGCTAGCTGCCTGGGAGAAGAGACCAATCCCCACCTGGCTACAACCTCCTTTCAGGCAGTTGTAGAGAGTGATAAGGTCACCCCTGAGCTTCCTTTTCCCCAGGCTAAGCAACCCCAGCTCCCTCAGCTGCTCTTCATAGGACTTACCCTCTAGACCTTTTACCAGCTTTGTTGTGCTTCTCTGGACTCATCCCAGCACCTCAGTGACTCTCCTGAACTGAGGGGCCCAAAACTGAAAATGGTGCTTGAGATGCTCACTAGTGCTGAGCACGGGGAAACAATCACTGCCCTGGTCCTGCTGGCCACACTATTGCTGATACAGGCCAGGAATGTTCTGGCCTTTTTGATCACCTGGGCACTCTGCTGGCTCATGTTCAGCTGCTGTCAACCAACATCCCCAGGTCCTTTTCCTCTGGGCAGCTTTCCAGCCACTCTTCCCCCAGCCTGCAGAGCTGCCTGGGGTTGCTGTGACCCAAGGGCAGCATCCAGCACTTTGCCTTGCTGAACCTCCTACCACTGGCCTCTTCCCACCGATCCAGCCTGTCCAGATCGCTCTGCAGAGCCTTCCTACCTTCCAGCAGATCAACAGTCACACCCAACTTGGTGTCATCTGCAAGTACCGAGGGTGCCCTCGACCCCCTGGTCTGGATCATCAGTAAAGATACAAAACAGGCCTGGGCCCAATACTGAGCTCTGGGGAACACCACTGGTGACTGGGAAACATTATTATTGCATTTTTACCATTGCAATTATGGACCAACACTATGATAGCACCTACTGTGCTATCTTGAATTAAGAAACTTTTATGATTAATTCACTATTGAGTTGTGCCTGCAGGGGAATCTTAGGGAGAGACCAGTAATATATCCTGGAGTAATCACCTCTGGCCAGTGGGCAAATATCTGCCCCAAACAATCAGATCCCAGTAAAGGAAGTCAAAAGGTATTAATGCCAGAAAGTATAGGAAATAAATGGGAGTATCTAGACATCTCATTATATTATGCAAACTTCAAGTTAATTAAGACAGTCACTGTAGGTTCTTTTCACAGATCAGCTGAGGATTCTCTACCCCAAATTAATGATGTGAAAAAATTAGTCAAAATAGCTATCAGTGGCTCATTATAAAATTGGAAGGTTGTCTTCAGCTGAGGTTCTTGAAAGGTGCTTTCTGCATATTACTGCAAATGTGAACTCTACCAAGATAATGGACTGCAGTGAATGCTTGTTACATTTGCAGATGTACCTAATCCTGCAAGAAGGGTCTGCAAGAACACTGAAGGACAGCACTAACAATCTTAACAGTTTGGAAAAACAGATAGACACAGTCCAAAAAAACCCCAATATGCAATTAATTAATCTCAATTGCATACTTTTATACCTTAACAAAAGTAATAAACAGGTTCAGATTTGGGAAGAAATGGTTAGAGGTGGATGTTCTTTAGAAAAGGATCTGGGTATTGCAGCACATCCCAAAACAAGTATGTGCCATGGGCTGTGGAAAGGTAAAGAGGTAAGGACAGGGATACCATCTACAACACACCTGAACAGCCTCTAACCTCTCATGCAGGCTGGGCCCAGCTGCAGTGCTATGTCCAGCTTTGCACTGTACATTGAGAAGGAAAAGAATGCAAAATAGAGCAACAGGGCGATCAGCACACTAAAAAACTGCCTAAACAGGAACAGTTGAAGGAATTGAACCTCTCTAGACTAGAAAAGAGATGACTGAGGGAGTGAAAATAGCTATCAAAAATAGAAGGGTGGCTTCTGTGAAATAAGAGAATCCATAGAAAACAGCCATGGACATGTAGGACACAGCTGCCACTACGCAGGGCAAATACTATTAAGTTTCAATGGCTGCAAAGCAGCATTTTTCCCAATGTCAAACCAACAGTAGGAAGCCATGCAGGTTACAACTCATTGCCTAGTAAGGCTGTGGTGTCTTCATCTCTGTATACTTTCAGAACACTTTCAGCAAATATTCAGCAGGACTGAATCAGAGATAACTGTCCCTGTGATGGGCCAACTACATATCTCAGGGTCCCTTCTACTGTCTCTTGTCACACCCCACAGTGCACCTGAGGTCCTTTGAGTAAATTTTCTGCCTAAACTCCAGCCCCTGGCTATACTTGCACAACTACTTTCCCCAGTCACATACTTTTCTTCCCAGCAAACTGTTTGCCTATATTTGATACCATATTTGATATTCTACTCATGTGTTTCACACCAAAAAGTGAGACAGAATGGCTCCAGTGATACTGTAATTCTCACTGTTGTGTTTATGTAGATTCATACATGGGCACAAAGAAAACTTATTTGTTAAGATTTATGTCTTTGGGTATCATCTCCAAAATAAATATACCTGTTTGCAGACGACTTCAGTTCTGGTTGATCCCAGTGAGTGATCTGCCCGTCTCATGATATTGGTATTACTTTCATCTCTGCCACAAGCACCATAAGCCTCAGAAAATGATGGCCACCCAGTCCCAGAATTGTACTTCTTTTCTGAGCTACAGTGGAAAACAGATTTTTTTGTTAATCAATAAGAGAGATGTTACCAAAAGTCTGCTTCTGTTAAAAACATTGGCTTTTTTTCTCATTCCTGTCTTGTACCACTATTAATAATATTTGGCACAGCAGAAGTTTTCTCACTGGCACCAGACTGTGCTGGAAACTCTTTTCCAAAGGGAATTCTTGATCAGTCCACAAGAGATTTTGCCTCACTGTTTCTATTTCAATGACAGTTTGGGATTTCATAAAGCTTGGAAAAGGTTTTCCCTGACAACTGAGCACAGTGTTTAGCTGAATTACACTTACAACAGTGCAGTTCAAAGCCTGGTCCAATTCAGCACAGTCTCAGAGAGTTAAAGAATGGACAAAGGCTGGGTTAGCTCACCAGACCAGGCTCATACCTGATGATGACAGCTTTGTCTTGCAGTCAGCCATCAAGCTGGTTTGGAAAATCAAATACAGCCTTGCTCAAACCATCAGTCAACCAATGAGAAATCCTCACAGCACAAATTATCTCCTTTCCCAAGAGATACCACAGCCATCAGAAACAGCACTACAGACAGTCACCTTGTGGGTGCCTCCTGTTGACATCCAGGAAGACACCACTGTTTAGCTGCACATGAGAACCTGGAGTGTACTGGAAAATATGATTGGAAAATATTTTTGGGATTTGGTATGGAAATGAGATAATCCCTCCTATTTAAAATTGTCAAGCTTTGGTAGCAATACGGACTTTCTCCTATCAAACAGGTACCTAATGTGAGTTAGAACAAGAAATGAAGATAGATTCACATACTTCTCAGAGAAGTGATCTGGAGACTCACCACGACCGTTTCCTCTCAGTTTCTCATGGTTTTTTTCCCAGCTTCACAAACTCAATGCTCTTACTGGCATCTAGTGGTGGATGGAAACATCAACACCAGTAGGAGTGCTTGGTCAAGGGCATTTGTCTGCTACTTAAGACAGAATTTAAAACAAAGTATGTAGTGTATATAATGTATATTTTGGTGGGATATTAACACAGTGAAGAAAAACAGGAAAATCTTAACTGCAGTGCCTTTCAGAAACACAAGACAAACAAGCTAGGCAAAAATCTTAAAAAATCCAACCCCAATAACAGCGCATGTGTGTGTGTTTTATAATTATCTGTACAGGGCAGTCTTTGAGTAATGCAACTGGAAATAAAAGAGGACTTCCAAGTACAGAATAACCAAAGGCTAGTTTTTGTGGGGGCTGTTGCTTAGTCCTTTACATCAATGCACAAATATCGACGAGAAATGCTCTCCTTCCTCCTCATCTCCACAAAAATGGAGAGAAACAGGACACAGCACAGAAGCAGGCTGCACAAAAGCAAATGCAGGTTGCAGACTCTGTGTTTGTATGTTAAGGTCCTTAGGGCTCCAAGACTATTTCTTTCCAGCCAAAGAGGCTTTCCTGCTTTCTCTACTACAAAACCACATTAACACTATGTCTACCAGCCACAGAATCCCCAAGAATAACTTGAGGTAATATGTATCTGTACGTGACTTCTGACTTTCCCTTATATATATCTGTTCTGCTTTCTTTTTATCAGAACTATTTATTTTTTGACACAGTGGTCCTTACGTTTATTTGTACATAGACACAAAGATCCTCTCTGAAACCCACAGAGGGAAAAAAAAAGTCTTTAATATGATGTGAGTTTTACATCTGACCCTGACTGGCTCTGTCCCTTACATGTCACTCACAATACTTAAGTTTATTGTAGATGTTTTCCTCTGCTAAAGGAACAATCTTTTGAGCTGTTAAATTAGCTCCCAACAGAAATGGTCTCTGTGAGGTTTTACTAACAGTAATATCACTTAGATTTCCTAATAGAGACATTTTAGTACCCCAAAATATTGCTGTTCAAGATCATATTTGTCCTTTGAAGTATTTCCCCACTTAATTTATGGATAAATGGACTTTCCCTAAACATATGCATCAGATTAGCCTTCGACACACCATTCCTCCAGCACATGTCATTTACTTTGATCCCTATTTCAGTCATCCTGGATGGAATCCAGATAATTCTAAAAAGTGCTTTTTGCTGTATGAATCTCAGCTGTAGGTTTATGGTTTGATTAAGGTTTGAGGTTTAATTAAAGCACCACAATTTGCTATCTATAAAGGTTAGGGGTTTGTTCCATGTATTTCCAACTCTTTCAAATGCGTATTTGATAGCAGAGGTAATAAATTCTGGTATAAGTGTACACACACGTTTCAAAGAAAGGAAGAAAAACTTCATGTTTAGCTGTAGCTAATGATATAATGCATTTGAAAAAGAAAGGACATTTTTAACAGACTGGAAATGAATATGATGAATTAAATCTCTTATCCAATACCATTTCCCCCCTCTCATTGTTAGTGTTCTCTACAATATAATACCTCCATGGAAAATACATTTTCAGACCATTCTGCACATTTAATAGTTTCCAATATTCTTACAAGGCTTTTTTTTTCTGGAAGTTTGATTTTTTTGTCTGTGAGGTTTAGCATTATCTTGTGCTTTAAACAAAAGCATTTATATTCTCTGAAAGCTGGATAGTGCAAAAAGTTTGGTTATATTGTTGTTTTGTTACTAGTTTAGCAGCAGAAGCAATTCCCTCCAGTGCTCCTCTCTCTTCATGTTGGTATGTCAAAATTTATTGTCTAATACAAAAGCTGCCTAAATTGAAGAAAAATTGGAGGAGTTGAAGCAACTCTTCCATGGCATAGTAATTTAAAACTTTTCTAATTTATCTGAATTTTTCAGAGGTATTATTAGGTTTTGTATTTGTCTTCAGAATATTTTGTAATGCTTAGCTAACTTTGGCAATAAATCTATTTAAAAGGGCTTATTAGCAAACCTTTACAGAAAAAAGATACATTTAAGCAAATGTATATTTGCATAACAATAGTTTTCTGTACTTGGCCAAAGGAAAACTAACTGTTTACAATGATCAGCCTCCATTTTTACCATTTAATTGCTTAGTCTAGTTTATTTTCAATACAGCCATTACACTTCCCCCTCCTTTCTTACTATCCAGACCTCCTGTTCCTTGGCTTCCCATCTGAAGTTTTGATCTGTGATGCATCCTTTAAAGTCTTTATAAACATGGGTATATCAGCTGCATTCCACTGAATTCTCACTTGAGAATAAATAAGGGCTATTTTCTAGACCAAAAATAAAAGAAACTGTCTTTTCTGGTTCAGTTAGAGAGAACAGAACACCCTCAGCACATCCTACTCCAATGCACTTTATTTCCTTTTACTTAGCCATTAAGGAAACTGCAAAATATATAGTATTGTAAATAGCACAGGGGTTAACAGGGCAGTTGTTTGCAGTCAGGTTTTAAAAAGTAGATGTAACTAAAAAGGCAAAAAAAGTGGAATTTAATTTAGGGAACAAGGACGTGGTGGGGGTGAAGAGAAGGTCTCAGCTCCAGTGTGAGGGACCCAGCAACAAGAACAGCACAACAGCCAGACAAAGGCAGACCAAGGGTCTCTCTAGCCCAGCAGCACGAGTGGCAGATCATCTCTGGAGGAGCACAAGAACAGAGCAAACACACAGTGACACTCTTGCATAAATACACATATTGTGTGGCAGCTTCTGGCTTGAGGGCCTCCTTAACAGAGAATTATTATCAACCAAAATGAACAGTGTGTGGCAGGTGAAACAGACCCTAATGCAGCAACTGTCTGCTGGCCACTGGAGACCCTCACACGCTCGAGGAAAAGGTGTACCGTGTGTCTGTATCACCACAGGTCTCCTTACACACACCCACAGAGGGCCTTTCCATTCCTCCTTTTCCATTCTGCTCATGAAAAGACACTGCCCCTCCCAGCACAATTAGGACATGTTAAAGACACTGTGAAATCCTAAGGATGTTACCTGAAGAGTGGGGCATTGCAGCACACGCAGCAGTATATTCCCGATTCCGTGTTATTCAGATAGATCCCACTAAATGGCTTTTTAAAAAGGAAGGGAATATAAAGGAAGTTAATAATGCAGGTCTTTAAAAGCTCACCATCTGGAACAAGCATGTAGGAACCAGATTCAAAACAGGAGAAAAACCGTAAAAAGGCGGCTTCACAGGGGGGCTTTGAAGGACAAACATCAGCAGCCCAAAGAAATGAAGGGGAGGATGCCTTTGGATTAATAGTGAAGAAGGACTACCCCTACCCCTGGAAACTTTGAGATCAGTCAGATGTATAAATCATTCAGGTACCAGGGACGGAGTCCTGACCTCCAAGGAACTGGTGAAATGTGCAGGATACCAAAGACCAGGGCTCTGCTATGGAGTGCCACAACTTTAAAGTGGCTCTGCAAAGAGACTCTCCTCCTTCCTGCATGGTCTGTAACTCAGATCCCTATTGTACAGATATGAATTTGGGCACAGTTCACATGCCTTAATCTCGTGGTACATGCTCCATGTATGCAGAAGTCCTAGCTCTGGGCTATGGATACCAGTGCTCCACGCACAACACTATATGGCATCCATCACAGAAGGAAGCAAAATGTAGGGAGAAGGTGGGTGGGTGATCTGGCACATGAGGGATAACCCACCTCTTGAATGGAGTGCTATGTATATTTTCATAGCTAATCTACATATGGTCAAAAAAAGGAGACTACAGGGCAAAAATGACCTCCTCTGGAGAGGCCTCCACTACTGCCACAGAGACAGCTGAGCTGGCACCAAAGTATTCCAGGAAAAAAAACAACAAAGCATGAAAAGAATGCAGAATGTTTTTTCATCTGCAAACCAGTCTGTGTCAGAACAAAATACACCCCATTCAGTATGCTGCGCCTACCTTTCATCAACAGGAAGACAAGGGGAATCCTGTGAAGCAACTGAGTGGTGACAGCTACCCAAAGCAGGTTTTTCTCTGCCCAGCAGGCAGAGGAGGTGGCTTACCCTTGGACAGCATTACTGCCTTTGCTTACCGGTTCAGTCCCTTTTTGTCTTGTAACATAGAATTGCTCCGGAGTCAATTTTTTTTTCCAGTCTGTAGCAGCACTTGCTTCAGCTTGTTTAGTCAGAGACGCTGTGTCTTCTATTAGATATAGAAAGATAATTTGTATAATTTTTAACCCCATTTTAATTTAGACTGCATTGATGCTTTCCATCATCATCTTAGTTCTCCCAAAGTTTCTACAGGTACAGACAGAACACAGAGGGCAGTTCAGGGACATGAGGAGGGGTGAATGCAGGACTTTGCATCTGCTTTCCATTTGGTGTGCTACGTCCAGAGAACAGCTCCAGCAAACCACTTGGGAAGGCCTACAATGGAAATGGGCACCTATGACCCAAGGTACCACGCACTTTCCCAGCACAGCCCTCTGTTCTGGCTTGGGAAAACTGCTGGTCTGCTGGTGGTCCTTCCTCATCCCTAGGCAGCACTAAAAGGTTTGGCAGTTTGTCTCTTGGAAACTCTCAGAAACCAGAACTAACGTTCATCTATGGGCTATTGAAGATCAGCAACTTTCACAGGCCCCAGTAAAAAGCAGTGTTAAGGAGCAGCACCTGAAGAAAGAAACTCCTACACACCAAGAGAAATGGGGCTGTTGTTAAGTGAGGGACACACGACAGGAGAGCAGAAGTCACCAAGTCACCCATCATAGTGCAAAACTCCAGCGAGGCCTCCTGTGGGTCTGTACACACCATGCA
Source organism: Calyptomena viridis (assembly GCA_013390005.1). NCBI lineage: Eukaryota > Metazoa > Chordata > Aves > Passeriformes > Eurylaimidae > Calyptomena > Calyptomena viridis. The sequence goes on along the minus strand of WEIV01006034.1, from coordinate 38,889 downwards.
GAACATTTATGGTAGCATGGGATTGGCAAAGAATTAATAGATTGGCTAAAAAACAGTGAGTAAAATAGTTTAATGCCTTCCTAATCTAAAAGTCGGAGGGGGGCGAACCACCTCCTGGCCTATCTCCCAACAGCACAGGACCTTTGAGCAATCGGCTCCGGAGCGGTGTTTCCTGCACTCATCTCTTGCAGTGCAGACGTGAGAGTTGGCGGGGGAGGAGGGAAATGAATTGGAAAACGACGGCTTAATCCAAATCCTACCGTTTAGCCTGCCAGTTCAAGAGAAAAACCTGCAGCGAGCTAACCTAGCCCTCCCTAACCGGCTCGAAGGCAGCGAGCACGGAGACGCCCTCCCCTCGCAGGGCAGCTCCCGCCATTCCCTCTCCCCGTGCTCCAGGCGGGAGGTACCTGTGTCCCTGTGGGCAGCGCGGGCGCAGCCGCCGGCGGTCGGCGGCCGGGAGCGGAGGAGGAGAGGGAGGAGGAGGCCGCGGCCGCCGAGCGAGCTCCGGGCCAGGAGCGCCGCCATGTCGGGGGGCGGGACCGGGGAACGCGCTCCTTCACTCCAGCAGTCGGGCCTTTCTAAAGCGGTGGGAAAACACCCTCCGAAACGGCGGTGCAGCGTGTGCAGGTAAAGGCTTCAATCGCTTCTTACCGACAGGAAAACAGATCGACTTAAAAAAAAGGAACAGTCACTGCAGCCATTAATATAACGAAATCCTGTTGAGGCATTTGCTTGCAGCCATTATAGGTTGCGTTTAAGGAGAACAAGTGTGGTGCTTGCCTGCAGAAGTGCTCTTGCTGTCCTGAATGCACGTCACAGGCTATTAATCGCGGAATGGCCAAGGTGCTGTGCTCTCTGAGGGGTCACTTGTTTACACGGCGTGATTTGCAGTCACAGCTGCTTTGACTTGGCCTATAAATGTACCTGTAACAGGACACCTGGTTTAGTTTGGCCTCCTGTCCTTAAAGGTAAACCTAAACACAACTTAGTTCTCCAGGTTAAGGCTTAATGCTATTGTCTGATTTTTTCCCCAGTAGTTCCATTTCTGATTTGGAATTAGTTTGTCGTTTCTGAAAGATGCGGAAGAAAGTGTTTTGATTGCATTGGATAACAAAGCTAATAATGGTGTTTAATACAAAATTACTTTCTTTTTGATCTAATTCTTCTAGCCCAATTCTAAAATCAAAGCTAAAAAATGCTGTTGTGTGATCAGTCCTTTATACACACATTTTTATTGAATCATCCTCATGTCTAAAACAGTCAGTTCAGTGGCAGCTGAGAATATCCAACACAGCACATAATCAGTACCATGTCTCTAATCACTCCTTCTGTTTGGATCTACGAAGTATTGCACCAAAAGATGGGTATCAGCCTTGCTAGTACATGGTCACATTCACTATCTGCCACAGCAGAGGAGAGGGGGGCACACAACTCATCTATGCTTTGTCCTATTTAATAAGGCATGGTAGAGTGAAGCCAGAGTACCTTGAGAAAAATCCTGGAGATGTGATGGCTGTGAGTCCTCAGGACCATGAGTCCTCATGATGTTAGGAGAGGAGTCGTGCTGGGCAGGGAGGAGAGGGCTTTGCTGGGGCTCTTGGTGCTGGCAGAGGGCAGCATCTGTGCTACAGGCAGATGGACAACATTTTTCCATGTTCAGCCATTTTGGGAAGTGACAATCAAAGGTCTTTCCAAACCATTTCTTGCACACCCCTATGGCATCTCATATCAGTCATTTAGTCATGGTTTAGGAGGGAACTAACTGGAACACGTTAGGGAGCCTTTGGAGAGGAGAGACCCAATCTGACACTCCCCCAGTTCTGGCAAATGACTTAGGGTTGGAAAATGGTGGCCGACGATGGTGTCAGTCCTGGGAGTCATTGCCTCTGTCTCCATTTCAACTGTGGAAAAGAGGCATTTCCCTCACATTCGTGGTCTTTATCTCAGGCAATGTTTGCTGCTGAGGAGGACAGGTAATCAATGGAGCTCTCCCTGAAGTATCTTGGAAATGAAGGAGGGTGAGAGAAAGCGATTAGTCCTGAAACTTACATGTTTTCATGTAATTAACATTGATTTAACTGGTACTTTTTTTAAAGTCAAAATGAAATAAAAAGTGAACCGTCAGTATCTTCTTGCAGCTCTCCGTTACTGGTACCATCCCAAAATGCAGCAGATTTGAGGGAGTGGGAACTGAACCAACACAGGTCTGTTGCTGTCCCATTTTCCTTGGGCTCTGGAGGAGGGGAGCGGGTGCCTGGGCCATGCACCTAGGGAAGGATTGGGAGCAGAAGGAGCAGAGCCGTCAGGCTCATCAGCCCAAGCCTTGTCATCCTCTCAGTTACCCAGTTCATTGCAAGCCACACTTTGACTGAAATGAGTGTGGTGGTGGAAGGGGCAGATTCCATTCATCCCAATGGCTGTGACCCACATTTGAGGTGGTGCACTGCAGAGCAGATCCTCCATTTTCCCCTCCAACAGAAGCCTGACCTGCAGTCATTCAAACCAGCATGACAGGTCTCCCTCATATGGAAAACAACCCCCCTCGCTGGAGGTATTTGATTTTTCAGATCTTTGGTGCTGAAAAACGAAATCATTGTCCTGTCATGCCTGTAATATTGCCTCCCATGGTTACAGCACATACCAAGCTGTGTAGCTAGGCAGACATCCGGCCTGCATTTCTCCCCATAGACTGTTATAAAAGCCAATTAGGCTGTTACTTAATTTTCCTCCTTTTTTTTTCCCTTCTTCATGCACAAGGGGAGGCAGTTAAAAGTCTCCCCTAGCTACATTATGTAAATTTTCAAGTAAATTCTCCCTGAATTGTAATTCAGCAGGTTTATTGTTAAAAATGTCACCTGACTCCAGCACCTACAAGAGCTGCATCCAGGGAAAGGTTGCTCATCAAAAAACAATGTCCTGTGTGTGTAGATGGGGGGAACCTCCTCAGCTGCTCCTGTGGCATTCCTCTGAGACAGCAGCAGCCTGTGTGTAGGCGGGTGAAGGCAAGAGTAGGAGGGAAGCAGTCACAGTCCAGACTATCCTGCTAATGTTTATTTGGACTCTAACCATTTCCCAGCCCAGGTTCTGTCTTGACTGATGGCCTCGGGGGCAAGCAGAGCATTACATAATGCCCATGCTGGCAAATACTGAGCAGTCAGCCCGGAAGCAGTGAGGTGAAGAAGTCAAATGAATCCTGTTCAAATTGAAACCTCTGCTTATGGACCTTTTGTTTAATAAAGCCCCTCGACATTGCTACGTATGGAAGAAAACACTGAAATTGTGGTGTTTTTATTTTTGTATGCATTTGTATGTGATCAGTTTTTCTTTGCTCACTTTGTCACACCTAATGTATGTCCCCTCCTATGAGATGTTCCTATTGAAACACGTGGGAGCTCAACATGCAAGAATTTGTCTTGGACCTGTCGTATGTAGTGGCTCTGTGTGTCCAGGTCCCTGGGGAATGAAGAACAGCAGATTCGTATGAGCTGTTGGGTGGTAGGTTGTATCTGTGGTGGGCTCCGTTTTCCCCCACAGAAATCTCAATGCTTTTGTAGGAGTTATTGCAGGAACTCCATATCCTCCCTCAGCAGAGTCTTCTCTGTCCTCTAATAGACTTGATACAACTCCATAGCCAGTTTCTAGCCACTCAAGTGTGGTGGACATACTGTTTCCACATGGAAATGCTATCCAAAGATATGTGGTAATGCTGTGGTGCTGAATTCCAATGACCAAAAGGGATTTCAGCAAAATTTATTAGAAGCAGAAGTGTCAAAGCACCTTGGAAAAGGGTATTGCTGGTTTTTACAGAGGCTCAGATAGATTGAATGCAGCTCTGAATCTCTCTGAAGCTGACCCATGGAGTCTGCTTAGATTCATTTATAGAGTAGCCTGATGTGATTCAGGTCAAAGACATCATCATAAGTAATGAACACACAACTTTTTGCTTTGTTTGCTTTATGGTCAAATATATCTTTTTCCTAATCATAAGCTATAGAATCCTGATTATTCTGACCTTTCTTTTTAGAAAAAAATAGGTCATATTTGTGGACTAGCTGAAGTGGGAGCCTTCTGCTGAAGTCTAAGGGTGGCATTTGAACAGAGCAGAATAGAATAGAATAGTTCCAGTTGGAACTATACACTTGTTCCACTGTGGTATGTGCTTTGAGTTGGATGAGACCAAATGCCCTCCCTAGGCCCTGTCCAGCATAAATTATTCTAGGATCCTAAGTGATTTGAGAAATTTCTTGCAAAACGAGTGAAGACATGAATTCAAAGTCAAATGAATATTTTGCAATCACTCCTTGATAGAGAACTGTACTCCGCAGTTTGGCCATTGGTTCAGCTAAAAGTAGACACATACTCTTGTATGGACTGTGTGTATCTGCAGGGGCATCTATTGGGAAGCAACAACTCCGGGCTGTTTCCTTGGATTGATCTATGCATTCCCTGTATCATACCATCCAAGTTTTTTGAGCCACATAGACAGTAATAATATATTCTACAATTTGTGTGTGACTTCTTATCGCTTGTACCTCAAGGTAGTGAAGAACTGGGATGGTTCTTCCACTCAGTGCCCAGAGCCTGAACAGAGCAGTTATTTGGCAGCATCTGCCATAGCAGCAGCTTTCTGCAGTTTATCTTAATGGATTTATCACCCTGAACTAAGCCCTGACCATCTGTTCTATCCTCATTGCAAAACCAGAAAAAGCTAACTCATAATTGCATTATAAAAAAGTAAAATATAAATGATTAAAGATTAGGGTATGTCATGCTTCACACTCTGATTGGGAAAGTGGCTCTCTTTAATAGACTAACTTCCCTCTTTCCCAGCAAACGAGAATTCCTGAGGAACAGGGCTCACCAGAACAGGTTTTATTCCTGGTTATTCTTCCGAGATGTATTTTTAAATTTGGGATTCACTTAACTGAATTTAAGAATCTTCTTTCTTTTTCTCTTAGGTGAGACCCCAGATTTATTTTTAACACATTTTCGAATCAGGGAAAACACATGCTCCTTAAAAATTCCCCCAAAGTCTGCATTTCCTGTCTCACCTTTGCTGAGATGCAGGAGCATCTGGTAGTCTGGTTTTGTGCTGGTGACTCATCTTCACTGCAATGCTCTACATTCCCTGCTTCTTATAAGTGACTTTCACTACTGTTGTACTGCCACTGTCCCAGCCACCAGCAGTGGTTTAGCTGGGAGTTCAAGTTCTGATTGACTTGTGTTGTGTGAATAAAACCTCTTTAATAAGACCTTTCCAGTCTGTCCCCTGGAAATCTACTAAAAATGGACGTATTTGAACAAGAGGTCAAAAAGTAATATCTTCCCAAATTTTTTTATGTGGTACATCCTACTGCCACCAGCACCTCTTACCAGTGTGAAGCGTTGTGCCTTGGACCTGCAAGAGCTTCGGGAGAGCTTTCAGCACCTCTGAAGGCTGTGACCTGGGTAGTGGGGGAGTTTGATGGGCCACCTGAACACACTGCAGCCTCCCTGAGAGAGATACCTGCCTCATGGCCAGACAGGAAAGCTGAACTCACCTCTTAAGATTTCACTAGGAAAGGAATCATGAATTGTGGATTAATGAACAGGACTGTTGATAAAGTACACAGATAGTGGAAGGGGTGAGATATCTCAAAATTAATTTGGTATCTGTGGTTTTGGAGGCTTTTTGTTTGGGTTTTATTTTCACATTTCTATAAAACCAGATTGTGATTTTATCAAATGGATGTGTGATTTGAAAAATAAGGAACATGTATTAAGGTAGAAGCAGTGCAAGAGACTGTAGTTCAAAAAACTGCCTAAGAGATGTGCAGGTGCACAGCGTGCATTTCTGCACTGCCTGTGTGCTTTGCCTGCCTTAATCTTGTTCTTTTAGCAGTACTTCAAGATTCAGATATAATCCTTGGTCTCCAGCATGCTCACCAATTATCTGTTGGAAAAACTAGCATTCTTCCCTCAAGGCATGAGCTGGTTTTCCATTTCATGTGCTTGGGGGCAGTGTGAGCCAACACGCTGCTCCCACGGGAACAGGAGTTGTGGTTTCCTTTCCAGGACTTATCTGAGCAACTTTAAGCTGAGCAAAAACTTCTCCTCCTGATTCATGTGATATAAAGACTGCCTAGATCTGCAGGGACAACTACTTCTGTGGGAACTTTAGGTGAGGAGCCTTTTAAAAGATAGAGTGTATTGAATCAGTGCTGCTGTGGTAAATGTTTTGGTCCATATTTGCTACACAGGAAGAGGGTAGAAAGGATCAGAGCAGGCTTTAGGTTTCACATAGACCTCTTATTTCCACACTGTACTGCCATCCATTTAGCAAGGAAAATACTGATAGGTCAGGTATTTCTAGCACATTTGTGAGTGCATTGCTTTAATTTTGAGTGGCAAGCAAAGATACCTTCCTACCATACCTAATGTTCAGCAGTGTTTCAGTTTCAGAACTGAGCACAGACCTGACTGAAACCTGTGCTCTTGTTTACTACTGAATTTCTGTGGTCAGCAAATACACAGCAAGTGGCAACAACACACTAAATCAGTGGTGGCCCCGTGGTGAGGCCCTGGCACAGGCTGCCCAAAGAAACTGGGGATATCCTATCCCTGGAAGTGTTTAAGGTCAGGTTGCGTGGGCCTAGGAGCAACTTGGTTTAGTGCAAGGTGTCCCTGCTCACACCAGGGGGGTTGGAACAAGATGTTCTTTAAGGTCCTTCCCCACTCAAACCATTCTATGATTTTATGACTTCCATCCCTCCTCTGTCCCATGGTAGCAAAAGCTACAGACTAATCCCTGTGTAAATAACAGATTTCTAACCAGAGATTTTGCTCTGAAGAAGGCAGCCTGACCACTGGACCAGTGTGGCACATGTAACACTGAATCCTGAACTCACCCTGCATTTCATGTTATTTGTATTTCAGAACTGCACCACATGCCACACGGCACCTGCCTTGCAGAAACTGCTGTGGACCCAACATTAAGTTTGGCCCAGTGCTGCAAAGTCCCTGTCCCTATCAATTCTTTATACTTCACTGTCTTGTCATTGGGAATTCATGAAGAAATTTAGTACCTGAATAGCCCAATGTTTGGGCTTACAGTCCCTGACTTTTTTGCATATATTTATACCTAAAGGCCAGCCTTTAGTCATCTAGCCCTCTCTTTGGTACTGCAGCTCCCATTAATAGCAGGTGGATCTAGGATTAAAACCACTTACATTAGAAGTTTGCAGCAAAAATAGTGGAATGGAAAGAACCTGGCACTCACAGCATGTGATTCTTTTGTATGATCTACCATTGATAAACTGTGTTTTAAGAATGCCTGTTTGTCAGAGAATTTTCCAACTTTTGAAATTAGATATTATTACAACATCTGTTACATCTTGGGACACTGAATAGACCTCCAGTCTTTCATAATTTGTTCCATAAAGCCAATTAAAACTAATGACTTGACATTCTGAAAGGCCTTTTGACTCTTTTTAGTGTCTTTTTGACACCTGGCCTTTAAGGAATCTTCTTTCAAACTCTGTCACTAAAAGCACCTTGTTCAGAGAAGTTCATATTAAAAAGGAATTAAAAGCATACTATGGTGTGGGGGTTTTTGTTCAAATTCTTATAACTAGGAAGCACTGCTTATCTATAAAAGAATGTATGCTGATTTTGAATGCAATAGAGTTAATTTACTCTACAGTAGTTTGTATGGGGCTGTCTTTTGGATTTGTGCTGGGAAGAGTGTTAATAACACAGGAACGTTTTTGTTATTGCCGAGAAGCACTTGCACAGAGAGAAGGCCTTTTCTTATTCTCACCCCACCAGTGGGCGGGCTGGGGTGCACCAGAACCTGGGTAGGGACACAGCCAGGACAGTTGACCCCAAGTGACCAGAGGGATATTCCACAGCATATGGTATCGTGCTCCATTATATAAACTGGGAGGAGAAGAATGGGGAGGACGTTCGAAGTGATGGCATTTATGGTGGTGGTGGAGCAGTGGTGGAGTCACCATCCCTGGACATGTTTAAGAAAAGACTGGACATAACACTTAGAACCATTGTCTAATTGACATGGTGGTGTCCAGTCAAAGGGTGGACCCAGTGATCTCAGAGGACTTTTCCAACCTAATTGATTCTCTGATTCTGTGATCCTGTTTGTCAAGTCACATGTTTCTCAAGTCACATGTTCTCCTGGGGATGGCTTAACACCTGCCTGCCCATGGGAAGTGGTGAATGAATTCCTTGTGTTGCTTTGCTTGTGTGTGCAGCTTTTGCTTTACCTATTAAACTGAATTTTCTCACTTTTCCTCTTCTGATTGTCTGCTAGAAAAAGAGAGTACACAAGCTGTGTGGGGGCTGAGCTGATGGCTGGTGTTAAACCATGACAGAATGTAGATGTGAAAACACAAGAGATGAATATCAGAAACAGTAAGACAAGCCAGGCATACCTTCTGGAAACAGCAAGAGAAAGCAGTAATAAAGAAATGGGGAACAGTGAGGCTACAAGCTGTGGGACCAGCATGGACTGAGGCCTCTGATCAAGTAGTTAGCTCAACCTTTCTTGCAACAGAAGGGTGAAGTGATTTTGGAGCAGGTTCCCCTTCACAAGAACTTAGCACCATATTTTAAAGCAAACTTGCACAACATTGGCACCACAAAAAGGAAAGATGCCACACACTGTGGAGCCCATGGAGGGGTTTGTTACTTTTGGCAGTTTTATGCAGCATCTTCTGATTGGTGAGAAACAGCAGTGAGAAACAGCAATGGACACTCTAAAGATTTACGTAGACTGGAAGAGTGTTGGTTACAGGTAGACCTACACACAAAACCTAATGGCACTGAACTTTCTAGTAGTCTTTTGCTGAAGAGCCTTTTTTGTCCCTTATTCTAAAATAGGCAAAGAGATCTTGTGACAGCCAAGCATTTGGACTGCTGGATGACCGGGTCAAAGAAACTGTCTGCTGTGCTCTCTTGCAAGGCAAGGCTAGCATGAGGACAGCTGGTTGTGGACAGCATTTCAGTAGGTGGGTATAGCCTGGGCAAAGGGCTGCATGAGGGGCAGGACCTGCTGCCTAATTTGATATGATTGCTCTTCTCATCTTGCTGTATTTCCCCCCAAATTTATCCATCTTCAAGCAAGAACTAGCTTCAATTATGCTTTGTACAGTTTCCATAGATGGCATCTTAGCATGTCAATGAAACATCAATGAGCTGGAAGAACTCGCTGGTTCATTAGCATGCAAATAAGCTCACTCCTTAATGAGAGAAAAGCTTTTACTAGCTCATTGTGTCTCCAATACACTAATTTCTTCCATGTCCTACAAATAGCATTTTTATAGGTCAAAGACATGTATGTGTGTGTCTCTCCCTCTTTATTTCTGTAATTCCTCTGTATACTCCACCTGTACATGAATTCTCAATTCTGCCTGGGTGATAGGGGACAACGAAGGCCAGATAAAGTTATTCTGCTGTTTCTGATATTTCAGTGTCAGAGCCAGTGTTTGTATAATAGAAAAATAATTAGCTCATTAAGAAGGCTAAAGAGCTGTTCATTTATCTGCAAAGTTCTGCTGTAATAGCTGTACTGGTGGAGTGAAAAAATAATGTCCCATATACATAGTTGTACTGCAAAGACCACAGCAGCTGTTGGAGCAGTCCTTTGATCACTTCCCTCTGTGCCATTTGGGAAGAGGTACAGCTGCCTGGGAGGAAATGCCTTGGCATGGCTGTAGTGGTAGAGGGTTTGTGTTCTGGATGTGCCAGTGGGTGGTTGTACATGTCTGTATTACGTGTTTTCTTCTCTGCATCAATGTGCTATTAAATACCTAGACACATGGAAAGCCCCTCAGCTGTGAACTGAACCCAGCAGAGTACTCGAAGTGTATAAATGTATTTGGGCCATGCTTTTTGCCTTGTCTGTACTGACCATTGCTGGAGATGGGCAACTTGCTTGGATAGACCCTTGGCTTGAACCTGTATGTCCATTCTTATGCTTTCTTTTTCTACTTTGCTATAATGGCATATTGAATTATATGCTTTGAATTATATAGGGATTTTTTTTTTTTTTGCTTATTTTCAGTTTTCTTAAGGAAAGCATGTACTGCCAATGAGCTATTGGGAAGAAGACTCTCGTATAAACCAGCAAGAGAGCTATGAATATAATAAATGTTTTAGTACTCTTTTCTGTCTTAACTAAGTTGACACGCTGGCCAGTAAATGTCTCCTGCCCTCTGCAGAGTCTCCATTCTGACACTTGGCATTGATAATGAGCTGGATTTACAGAGAAAGCGATCATGTAGTAGAAGAGGTGCAGATTTATGCAAAGCAGCTATGGATGAAATAATATGTCACCATTCAAAACCTGTGCTTACTAATGACAGATTTTTTGTCTTTCCCTGCAAACAAGTTTGGTGAGAAAAGTAACAGACTAGAAGTTCCTCTTGGATCTGAAAAGAAACACTTGTTTTGTTCTGAGAGCCATGGATTCTTCTCAGGGTCCAGAGTTAACCAGCGACAGAGATGTACTGGAGGAAGAGTTCATTTCAATTTCTGCCATGCACAGGAGAGCACCGTTTGAGGGAGTGATGTGCTGCCACTGCTGTAGTTTAGCGGCTGATAATCAGAAACTATTGGAAGTGTCCCAATTCTACAAATTACACAGCAGTTGTTCCCTGCTAGCATAAAGATAAACCAAGCTAACCTTAGTATTCCTACTAATCAGAGATCAAGGACAACAGAAGGGAAGCATGTAGGTGCTTGTACTGCTACTGCCAGCAATGTGAACTGCTTCGGCATCTGCTGGGGGAAGAACAGAAGGATCCAGTTCTGCAGCAAGGGGTTTCCCAGAAGCAACTCTCAGAAACAGGTCTCAGCCAAAAACTGGTCTGAAAAGCCTGGAATTACCACGTAGGATCCCATTAGCCACAATGGTCCCAGCACACTCAGAACAAGCAAAAGCAGAGGTGTGCAGGGTCAAGGCATTAGACTCTCCCATACCAAAACCTCTAATGCAACTTGCAATCACACCAGTTTGGTCTGGTTTATTGGTTCAGATTCATTGGAGAGGTAGAAATCATGCCTGACTGTTGTGGTTTTAAGTAGCCAGAGTTTTTTATTAGGTGGGGGGGGCTAGGAGAGAAGCTTCTTTAGGAAGCTGCTGGAGTTTTTCTCTGCTCTAAGCTAGCTCAAGGTCGACTGCTAACACCTCTGTGATAACAGAGGAGAAGAAAAAAAAGCTGGGCAGAACATCATGGCAGCTTAAGAGAAAGGAGGGTGAGAAGTTTGATTAACGCCAAGGTCGGAGAGAGGAGAAAGAGAAGATGCCTTAAACACTGGAATAGGGCCGGCCCCAGCAAGCTGGGGGGGAATCATAGGAGCAAAGATTCGTATGCACACCTGTGGAAAGATTGGAAGANACATCTATCAAACTTCCCACTCTTAAACTCTTAAGTTATGATTTTAGTAGTAGTAGTTAATACTTAATATTCTAAGTTAGAGCCTGTTTTGCTTGCGAAATAGTTAATAAACAGTTGCTTGTAATCCTTATCACAAAAGTCAAAGTTTTTTTTCCTTCTCTGAGAAACTTTGGATCTATGTGTGGGCTCTCGGCATTTTAGCTGGAGTCAAACCATAACACTGACATTTCATCAGCACAGTCCAGATTTGTATTTCTTGATATGCAGATGTGCTGTACATTAAGCATTATGCTTTTCAATGCCAAATCAAAACCAAAAATCTTTTTAATAAAAACGAATGGTGGGGGCAGCAGGGGGGGGTGTGTGAGATGTATGTGCATGTGTGATGTGTCACTTCCAGATGCCTTGGAAGAGACCCTGCAGGAAGCAGCAAGCTGAGCAGGGCACATCATTTCCACACAGTCAGTATTAAGTTGGGTAGTTCCTGTGAACAGGAGGAATGTTTCTTCATGCTTCTCTCAGGGACACACCAGAGTAAGGATAATTTAGAGGTGCCTCTTTCAAATCAGGATCTACAGATCACATCACTACCCTGGGATAATCATCTACATGGCCTCTCTTTCAAGATGTTGTTTGGTTTTCATTCTGCTGCTGACCGTGTTATCCACTTGTGTGTCACTGCCCAGGGGTTACAGCCATGGAGGAACGAAGCTGGTTTCAGTTCCTACCTTTTCTTAAGACAGCTTTTCACCTTGCAGGAGAGGACCTAATTAGGAGGGTGTTGTTCCAGGTAGGGTATGGTTTCTACATTTTACAGTAGAAATGTACGTGTCTATGCAGTTAACTATAAGAACATTTCTGGCAGTGGGCACTGGAGATACAGACTCTTTTTTCCCAAAGGAAAAACCTAATTGCTACTGTGAAATATTAGACTGTAGAAGTTGCTCAATTTTGCTGTTTCTGTAGTTTATCAATCCTGCATTCTTTTCTACATGACAGCAGGTCTTCAAAAAAAGGGATGAAGAGTGCTCAGTGGCCAGATTAGATGATGCAGTGAGGTAGCTGCAGACTGTTTTGTTCATGCTTAGGAAGGCATCAAGCTTGACTTCCTCTGTGTGACTGATCTGCCCAGTGAACTATTATGTAGAAGGAAATACGAGGCCCTTCCCCATCTGCTCCTTAAAAGAAGTAGGGTGATCAATTCCCTCAGGCATGGCCGAAGCCAAATGGTTTATGCTGGGCATGTCCTGGGAATATTCACCCAGCTGAGCCCTGTAGAAATGCTTAAATGTAGGGGTTTTGGATTCAGTTCTGGAATGAGTGCGAGCTGGGCTGTGCTTCTCAAGGCTGGAGGAATTCTTCACCAAAGCATGTGCACAGCTACAGGTCCTTGGTTAACATCAAATAAAAAAGTGTGGCATCTCTTGACTTACTTAAGCACTAAAAGTAAGTTTTCAAAGTAACAGTTTGAGATTGAAGTCTTTATATTGTACCTAGATCTTATTTCTGATACTGAAGTGCATTACAATTTTGAAGTGACAGAACTCAGATAGTACAAAAATAAAAATTTTGAGTGACATAAAATAACCCTCATTCAACATTTTTGGATCATCAAATTCTTCACTATACAGTGCAGGGTATAGTATTTGATTTTATTTGTTTAAGTAATTATTTTATGTAAAGTGAGCTTCTATGTCTAGAGGTTTCCCCCTTTTTATTTTGAAAAACTGCGTTTTGTCTTTTTTTTTTTCATATTGACTTTTATTAGAAACAACAGAAATGACTTTCTTTTCAAGACCTCCTCAAACACAGTAAGTCACACTTTAACATTATGGTTCCAATACAAAATAAAGAAATTCCAGTGTAAGAAAACCATACAAAATGATAGCTAGCAGGAAATTAATTCTTATTTTACTTCAATGTACTGCACTTTCAAAATTGTGGGTGTCTATATTGAATCATACCTGTCAGTGAGAGCATATGACTTTCCATCAGCCCTACCTGGTACATAGCAATGATAAGAAACACATCCTCACCTTCCTCTCAGTTCTGCCAGCATATCATGCATTTTGTTTCCAGACTTCTTTTTCATTCTGATGTCTAGAGTTCTGCTGAACATAAGGTAACAAAATGATCATGCAGCCATATAAGTGAATTTACAACAGAAAGATAAAGTGTTCCCCAAGGGCTACCAGGAAATCATGCTGCATGTCAGAGGAGGAAGGAGGGGGGGTGTGGGGTCATGCTCATAAGCAGTAATGAATACAACAGATATAAACCTCCTCAACCCACAGCAGTGGCTCTGCTTATACAAACATTAAAAAACTAAAAGAACAGAGGCCAAATTTTTTAATCACATTTTTGGTGGGCAGGAAGTAAAAGTTTGCAGTCTGATCTTCTGAAATTCAGTTCTGCACAACATTTTGTGAATTGGTCTAACTGCTGTATAGGACATTTTCTCAGTTTTCCACAGCAAACTGAGTTGATAGTGGTGCTCCCTGAAATATTCCAGTACATTCCTGACAGTTTCACCAGGAAGTGTTTACTAGAGTTACTGGCTCTGGCCAGTATTTCACCTCTCTTAGATGCACCACCACACTTCAGCAACACCACGTTACCCAAGGCTGCAAGAAATACAAATTCCCTGTCTAAAGCTGCTACCTTCTCAGGAGTCCGTTTTGTCTTCAAGTGAAAAATAAAGAATTTAAACAGAGATCACAAGCATTAACTTAGTCATCTGTCTTCCTTGTGCCAGGACAAACAGTATTTACTTTCATTCAGAGTATCTTGTTATCTGTAAATATTAACTCTGCCAAGTTCTAAGAAATATAAATGGGATGTTTTCTACAGAGGCTGAAGGTATACCATTATCTGAGTTCTAAATCACACACAAATTGTCCAGTTGTTTTTAGGTGACTTGTTATTTCACCAGATGTCACATTTTCTTGCTTCATGGACATGTAAGTCCTAAGATGTGCATGGGAGTAGAAGAAAAATAAGAAAAAAATATTATATTGGAAATAATCTAAACCTGTTTAATAAGCATGTTAATGCTAGCACATAAAAAAATATTGATTACCAAATTTTAATCTGTAGTTTTACAGTTTAGTCTTAAAATAGTAGCCAAAAATTAACAAAATTTCTAACCATTAAAGTTGGATACCAAAAGTACATTTAATTAACTGTTTAAAACAACATACCAGATATGCCTTTCTTTGATAGTTGGATCTGAAACCCCTTATGTTTCAAAAATACAGCACTAAAAACATCTTTAAAGTATTTATTTAGGTGAAATTTGTCAAGAAGATTAAATACGTTTGTATTGATCTGCCTTTGCACTTCCCTGTTTTATCAAAAAGCCTGGCTCAAACATTAGATCTACAATATACTCTTGAGGAGGAAGCAGAAGCCCAGCTAGTCCTTTGGGAGAGTCATCAACCAATTTAACTTCATTCCAAGCTCTGTTGTACTTCCCACGAACTAAAGTGCAGCCAATGCCAATTGTGTCTGCTATCACCTAAAAAGGAAAGGAAAAGTAGTTAATCACAGTTCATACATGTAGCTTCTGGAATATACAGTGAGGCCCAGAGATGCTTAAAAAGAAAACAAATACCTGAAAGGTCAAGAGTTTCCTTGAAACAGATTTTATAAATCTCTCAAGTGTTCCAAACTGCAAACCTTTACTGTTGGTTCTGCTTAGGAAGTGTAGGCTTTTAAATGTTATTTCTAGCATACCCAGTGCACAATATGAAAAATAATTCATTTTAACTCTTTTCAGACACTGATACATTTGTTGAGTCTTTCAGATCTCAAATTAAGTTCAACACTCATAATATCCAGCAATGCTTTTTTCTAGTTGGAAGACTCACTTCTGAATAATATTTGGAAGTCTGTTCAAGCAATGAGGTGGTAGGCACACTGCACACATATAGCTAGTATGAAATATGAAGTGTCAAAACGTAACATTTTTATCAGTGTAAGTTTAGGACTGTTGCTTCACTCCAAAGCACACTGCTTGCTTTTCAGCCCTGGGAATGTGGGAAGCAATGAAATGCGAGGCAAGTGTCTGCTAGATGAAACACCTGTCTTTCTTCTGTGCTGCCCTATCACAGACAGAACTGTAATGGTTTCCAGATACAAAACTGCTTTCTCAGCTTGCATCTACTGTGAAGGAATGGAATCCTGGAAGATTTTTAACTTGTAGAGTGCTGCGGCTTTAAGAGAGATGATCTGTCCTTACAAAGGTTTCTTAGGATAGTGAAGGAGAATTAATTCACATCCTCTGACCATTCATAATATAAGCTGGGAACCTTCTCTCCCCATGGATCCCATAAATTTAGGGTCATGCTCTTTCCTAGGTTCTTCCTGCTTATATGTGCTAGGCCGTTGCTTCTCTTTTCCTTTCCATCCAAAAAAAAAGAAAAATCCAGCTAAGGAAAAAAGATGGGAGAGATAACCAGGCTGCACTGGTACATCTTCATATGAAGAAAGAAGAAATGAAACTTTCCCAGTCTAAGAAACTAGAACATAAAAGCTGTTATATACTATCACAGAATACTGGATAGATACCAAATAAAAATTGTCCCAACAAGTTTACATTTGCAGCATGGAAAAAGAAGGAAGCTGCATAATTCAATATTTTACAGTTTACAGAAAATGTAAAATGTTTTGACTCCAAATCAAATATTTTTGGCTTTTTGCCATTTATCAAGTATTCTGCTGATATCACTTAAGACAATTTAATGACAACAAGAATGTTTACAGAAAGAAGCGATGCTGGCTTTCATTCACTGGGAAATCAACTTTGCTTCTGAAAAATTACTAGACTGTATACAAAAGATTTTACATGAATATAAATACGGTATTATACTGATGCAAGTATAGTTTTGAATATCCATTTAAAATCAGTATGTTATGTTGCAAAATAAATGTTAATGTACCTTGAAAAGTAAAGCCCTGTGATAGAATGTCCCTTTTTTGATTTTCCCGATAGGCACAATGTTGCTTTTCAGTTCAAATTCTATTTCACTTATGTGAAGTTCCCAGCTGAAGTCATGTAGTTTGTCTCTTTCAACAGAGCCACCCATCCTGTCTGCAACAAACCTGTTCCAAACGCATACCAGGATCAATTACATCTGCAATTCCTCTTGTATTTATCACAAAAATGTAGCAAAATGAAATATATACAAGCAATAAGTGAATCAAATATGAGACTGTAACACTTTTTCTATGTTTGCTTAATTAATGCTTACCAGTAAATACAGATAACCATAACTCAGGTCATTCATATTTGTCACAGACCTAAATCAAGGAGCAAAAGCAGAGATTCTGGAGAGGTCTAATATAGGCACAAATTCCTCGGAGAAAATCATCAATTACTGAGGAAGTAATTACAGAAGTTAGTGTTCATCTTTATAGATAAAAGATTAGGTGAGCTACATACTACATTTGTTTGAACTGGTAATAAAGGCATGAGAATATATATGACAAAAATAAATTCACAGGTAATGATCCCAACATAGGAAAGCAACTGATGGTACTTAACATGTGTTTTCTTATATTGATGCCAGTATTTTGGGGGCGAGAGGTGTGTATTTATGCATTAAAACAAATGGCTCAGTCACAGAAACAGATAAGAACTAATAATTTGTGCAAACTCTACCAAAAGCATGTCTTTTGGGTGACTGCACACACCTGAGACCTGATTTGTAAGTCCCCACCTCCTCATACAAACCCCTTCACCTCCCCTATGTGTGGTCCCTGTATGGAAAGACCTTTGTTCCCTGTAGTGTCCTCAGCCACAGGCACAAGGGTTATTGAGGGCTCTTACCCTGGACAAGATGTCACAGAGCTGACATGGAAATCACAAGCCATTGCTTCAGACAGGGAGATGAAATCTGCATCCCCTCCTCTCTGCAGAAACTGTGAACAGATTCTGTCTGCACAGCACAAGCACAGCAACCTCCCAGGCCTCATTTCTCAGAACCCAGGGCTGATGAGGCAGCGGTTGCAACAGCGCAGGCACAGGGAGCTGGCACTGAGCAGGCTGCATGTGGTATCTTCAAGCTGGGAATTGCTGGGTGAAGGTGAAAAAGTGGGGGGCTCCAGGCAGTCCCTTGGGCTGTGTGTGCCCACGGCCAGCCCTTGCTAAAGACAGCAAAGCTGTCTGAGCTGACGTGCTCAGCACCAAGGTGTGCTGTGTTTGTTCCAAAGGACACTTCCAGCACTACTGGTGTTCCCTCATCTAGCCTGTGAGCACAGCTGGAACTCTGCCCAGGCTGCCAAGGGATGCTGCAGCTGTCTTCTCCTCCCCTCCCTATTCAACACAGGCTATTCAGGCAGCCACTTAAAATGGTACACAGAAAAATCCCCACAAAAAACATTCTACTTCAATTTCCTGTGAATTTTTCACTGGGTTGTGTGTCTGCACACACTGGGTTTTTCACTGGGTTGTGTGTTCACTAGTTAGAAGAGCAGATTTCGAAGAGCATTTTATGGATTCCACTTTGAGGAAGGTAGCATGATTTATACACAGCTGGATAGTTAAGGATGAGTATCTGTCCTGTCAAATTCTCCAATCAGCAGAAAAGTCATTCCTCTTATCACATTAGACCACTTAATTAAAAATGAGAGTTAGTAAAAGTAACCAATTTTGTGAGACTTTGTAGGATCTGACACCAAACTCTGGAGATTCAGGAGGCAGCCAGGAAACTGCCAAGATAATAAAGGTTAAACTAAGGAAAGGGTGAAAGCAGATACACTGCTTGGAGGTGACAGTGATTGGTGCCCAAACTGAACAGTCACTGTAACTAATGAATCCCACATTAATAACAAGAGTTTGTACATGTACCATTTCAGTACTCTGGCACTATTAAATCATCAGGATACTAATTAAAAGAGAACCTAAAAACCACATTGGAAAACTTGTCTCATGCTTTTGGCTCTATAGGAAAACAAAATACAACAGAGTTCCTGTCGTGAGGGGTTTCCAAACCAAGTAGGCAAGAAACATGGTAAGAGAAAGAACACACATGATACGTGTAAGTTGCAACTTACATGTCTGGACTATCTGGACTATTAGTTTAGGGCTTTATCTTGTGCTTTTACCTTTGCAGCACATGGGGCTCTGGGGCTGCTTGACAATATAGATGCTCTATGAAGCTGATGTGTTCATTGAAAAAGTTAGTACAGATATATAAATGTGAAAAAATCGCCTGAAACTCCCCATATGAATATTTTCAAAATAAGAAATTTATATACTTTTGTTGCAAATGATACTTTATTTAAAAAATATTAAGCTAAAGCAACACAATCAGAAACAAGAAGCTTCAAATCTGATTGGGATTCCAAGTAAGAATGGGAAAAATAACTAATTTGGAAAAGTAGTCCTTGGATAAGAAAACAGTTATTTTACTAATTCAGCTTTTGGAAATTTAACTTGGTACTCACTGTGCAAGGGCCACAACCTGTTCCCGGGTAGTAGGTAGTGGTAGAATTGTTTTGGAAGCATCGTTAATGTAATCCATTAAGATGAAGTCAGGTGGTGGTAGCCAAAGCAAATTTTCTAGATCTATTTCTTCGTGGATTTCAGGTGTAGTATCAGTAACTTCTTTTGATTTTTCCTCTTCTTTTTTCCCCCTCCCTTTTCTAACATAGAAAAAAAATGTACACTCACTTAGAATACTGCAATCCCTAAAGTTCAAATTCAAATACAGTAGTTCTCCAACAGGACATTTAGACAAATTGACTGGGATGGGGTGGAAAGTAGGAGAAACCTTTTCCCTTCATAACAAGTGTCTAAAATCTACAAAGCTGTAGAGAACACTTGCGGAACATTCCCAAAGGAGATGATTAGGAATCAAGTGTCACTATCTCTATAACAACATTGTTGTAAATTCTCATTTCACTTTTGTCAATGGCTCTGATATGCCTTTCCCATATATGGATTATCTAGGGGAGAAGACACATACCTGTTAGGTACAAAGAGGAAAGATCTTTAGACAGTTATGGTTTGGTTCCATGTGGATATGAACTAAAAATCATGAACTCCAGTGAGTTTTTACTTGATAAAAACCTGGACTTCAAATAAAGAATGATATCAAGAGCACGGCTGAAATCTTGAAAGGACATTCCAAGAGACAACCTCTGTACTTGCAAGTCCAGGTTTTCCAAGCATTATGTAAACTACAACATGGCTTGTCAGAGGAAGATTTTACAAGTCTGTGGTTTCACTAACATTTTTTCATTGCATGTGCTTCAGAATAGTTTGCAAACTTTTCTTTAACCTATTAAGATTTACCATATTCACAAAAAAACATTTTGTAGGTGTCATAAAGCAAATTAGTTTAGAAGGATAACTAATTAAGATTTCATCTTAAAATTATAGAAAATTTACCACCCTCTTAAATAAACTGTTCTGGTTATTAATTACATTTATACATGGAAAAATCAGACAAACAGTTTTCTTTATCTAATTTGATTCCAACTATAGCCAGAGAACCTCATAATGGTATATTAAACAGCTACCTACTTATCCACTTATACACAATGGTTAAAAATACCCTGTTTAAAAAAAATTAATTATTCCAAACTCTCTGGTGTCCAGCTTAGCAGGTTTTCAAAAGAACAACTTCTACAAATGCTGTAATTCTTGTTTCTTGACCATATTCTTTTTCCCCTTCTTCCCTTCTATCCTTCCAGTACTTTCTCTATGAGAAGTGCACCATTAAATTGCAGTGCTGCAGCAGAAGAATTTGTTCCTCATTTCTATCTACTCACTCATCTCGAATCACTCTTACTCTCCTCATTTCCAGTACTTAGGAAGAAAACACCTGAGAAACATGGGTTGGAACAGTGATTTGTTTGGGGTTTTTGCTGATGCTTATTTCTCTCACGTCTGACCATGTTCTGTTCCTTGCTGGAAGAGCTGCTTTAAGGTTGTCTTCCACACTTGTCTCTGCCTTACTCCTCAACTCCTCAGTTTATCATATCTGTCTGTGGAGCTGCTGTCTTACAGCTCAGTGCTATAAATAACCAGTAACCATTACAGCAGACTTCTACTGTCCTTTTTCCTGCCTTTTTTTATCCCCATTTTCTTACCAGTGGGAGTTGTGACATCAGAAAAAAAAAATCACTCTCATTTCCCAAAGGTGTTTTCCTACTTGTGAGACTACTTGCTATGAATGCAGAGGAACAGTGCAAAGGAGAGCTCATGGCACTTGAAGAGTTTCCAAGCTGTTTCTGATTCCTGTTGCATATTCAGTGCAAGAGTCCAGCGGGTCACCAGAGCGTCAGTGTGAGGAAGAAGGCAGCCAATACAATATCCTACCATCAAAAGACAGCCATGGCACCTATTTGCTTTTCCATTTTACATAGCTTAATACCCTGGTTCTCTTTAGAAAAGGATTAAATGAGAATTGGGAAGTATTTCCTTATATGCTGAATGTAGTGTAGAATAAATACACATTTATTAGTCCACATTAAATACAATCCCTTAGCCCAGTCAATGTGTATATCAGATATGCAACTCTTTGATTAAAATGTTGCTATTTGTCAATGCAAATATGTCAAACTATCAACTAGCCACTTCCTCTACATCTAATTCAAACACTGCCAGCAGACAATTACAACTGCCCTTTTCTAAGCTTTCAACTGTGGTTTATATAAAGTAGTATCACTTTTTCAAAACAATGGCTTTAAACTGTGTTCAGCAATACTTTTCAAAATAATGATGAACAGAAACATATGCTCAAAGGAAAAAATATGTAGAAAAAAGTCTAAGTGTGTTTGAGACTTGGAGTCAGCTAGTGACCTTCAAGTAACTCCCATATATCTCACAAATTAATAGTAATAATGATGTATGAATTATGGATTCAAAATGAATGACAATGGGGTTATAAATCATACAACTTGATCATGACATTCAAAAGCAATTATTTCATACTTGAAGAAAGAATTCTTTTTATCCCTGCAAGGTTTACTATGGGAAATGGAGCCAGGTATTTGTTTTCTCCTAAAGAACATTTTCTGCCTTCCAAAAGAGTTGAGGTTGCTAACAGAGCAGTCATTTACTTCATAAATGTAATTGACATAAATTACATTTAAAAAACAGCTACCCAAGTGTACCCTCATCTCACACTGTAATAAATAAACATCTTGTCAGAACAGGTCTCTCAGCTCCTGAGACTATGCAAACTGGCCTATGACTCTAGAGCACGTTCTGAGATGAAGGAACCCCCCACTGGTGCAGGGCAAACAGCTGGGGCTCCATATGTCCCCTTGCCTCTGCTCCCTTTGAGTAAACTGGCATAGGCGTAGTGGGTCATGACCAGAGCATGCGGGGCATCAGGAGGACCTGAAAAGTGAGCAGAAGGTAGGACAGGCCTCATAAGACACTCAAGTTGCAGTATCTACTCTTGTGCATCCTGAAACAGGAACCTTCCACAATGCAATTCATATGATCTGTTTCAGGTATCTACTATGAAACGATTTAAACTGAATTACAGAAGTGCTTGCAGTCCAAATACCTAGTCAAATGGGAATGTCTGCCTTTTAAGTCAATAACTTTTGGATAGACTAATCTCACAATTCACAACACATTCACAGTCAGCAGCTATTGTCTGTCAACATTTTGCATGTCGGTTCTAAACAAATTGACATAATTCAAATATAATTCAAAGTATAATACCCTTAAGCCTTCTCCTCTAGTGCTGCTTTTGCTAGGTGACTGCCACTGTCCAGATAACTCCAGATACCATTAAACTACTGAGATCACAAAGCAGGTGTTGGTTTTCTCTCAACTTTCTTACTGTAGATTTCAATTCTCAAGCACAGACACATACAGAGAAATATATAAGCAGTATAAGAAATCAGCCATTATCTCTATCAATAAAATGTCTGCAGAGACAGTAGCATATCATAGTTAATGGACGAGCTCCAAGCTAAAAATCTGAAACACAGTACTTCAGGTCCTACAACAGACACACCACTCCTCTTTTTTTTTCAACCCTGCAGCACTTAGCAGTTTATAATGTCCACCACTAACTAGAACTCAAAGCCCTGAGCCATTACCAAGGTTCCCTATATCATAAAGAAAGGAAAATTAGGAAGTCGGGAATGGGACCCACAGAAACCAGCATGATAAATGGTCAGCTCACTAAGTCAGCTAACAGAAAAGCCAAAGAGAGTTGTAGGTTATATCACATTCCTATCAAGAACTACAAACCATCCCACTCATGGCAAGTAATGGACTGGTTTTGGAATCCTGAACATTGCCCTGGAATTAGAGATGTACACCTGCCTTCTCCAAAAGGCACTGTTGTGGTCATGACTGTGCTGCTGTTTTACAGGCAGGACAGTTGGGAGATCAGTTTTCTTCCACAGGAACAAACTATGGGTTCAGTGTTTTATATTAGACAAGGATTAGAAATTTGGTCTTGGCTCTTCCAGGTAACTACCCTAACAGCTAAAGCAGAAAGGCCTGTTCATTACACCTCATTGTTAGTGATCAGCTACAACAAACCACAAAGAGACTGCTAAACCCCAAATATCTTGTGGTCAGCTATCTGCAGGTGTGAGGGACAGACTCAAATCCTCTTTCTGTAAAAGAAGGAAATTAATTTTCCACTAGAAGGGCAGAGGTTCTGACCTATTTGGTATGAACAGACTGCAGCACTGTACCTAGTGTATCGTACGATCAGGACAAGCCCTGCAAGAGCAAGCATTTTTCTGAGCACACTCTTCTCAGCTTTTAGTCATCTGTGGAATGTCACTGGAAGAAATTTAATCTAGAAATAAGGATGCATGTAGGCAGTGTAGGAATATTTCATGGGTCTAAGTTCTAAACTAAGAAAGAACTTCTACGCTAATTTTCCTGTGTCTTGGTTGTCAAGTTGGAAAATAACAGCATTTCCCTGCCTCCAAGGGATAATGAAAGAAAAAAGAGCAAATAGATGTGAGCTGTTCAAATACAACATGAGTAGGGAGGACAAATAATCACTAAGACAGACAAAAGAATATTACTGCAAATAGGAGGTGAAAGAAAGACTCTGAAAATATATTTAACATTGTACTTAAGCATTTGTACTCTGTTCATAAACTGTCACTATTTTCAGTCAGAATTCTATTTCTAATGTTAGAGCAATAACAGAACATTGACAACTAGTAAATCTGAAAACCTTACCTTGCTTTTTCTTTACTGCCTATTCTTGAAACAGAAGGTGAATCCTGTGCCTTCTCTACTGCAAGACTGAAAAAAAATACGGTATTTTTGCATTTTATTTGCATGTGAAGTTATGAAAATGGAGTTCCGATTTTAAAGGACAGTACATATATTCATAGGTCATACATAAGTGGAAGAAATAACCACTCATAAACCAGATATTGATTCAGGGATGAAAAATGAAGTATGGAATACCAAAATATGGACACAAAAGTAACTGGAGAGTAAGACTGCTACTAAAGTGAAATAGCAAAAAGCTGTATCAAAGCCAAAGAAAACCTGATAGTTAAAGACAGCTCTAGGGATCAACAAAGACCATGGAAGTCTAATTTGTCATAGATATTCCCAGACATCTTTATGGTGTCATATACAAGCTTAAAAGGGAAGCTAATGATACTGTAAAACAAATACGTGATGTGTTGACAGAGAAGAAGGTTTTGGACTTGCAAAATATTGGTAGAGCAATCTTTGATCTGTGAGACTGTTTACAGAAAACGGCTCCCAGTTAAACAAGCCCAATACCAACTTCCTGCATTCAAACCTAAGAAAATTTGTGAGGCTGGCTTCAACTGAAACAGAGAAGAAATGGACACAGGTTCTTTATCAAGCCTGAGACCTTGATATTTGGCTTTGTCCTGCCTCTTGGGTTGATGTGCTTAAAATTCCATGCATTTGTCTGTACAAGATCATCAAATTATAGGTTTCATTGTCCCATGTTGACATTCAGCTTAGATGACATAATTATTAAGGCATATGACAGGCTTTGTTATAACTAGTAAAACACTGAGTGTCCCACCATCAGGAGTCAGAGTGAAATGAGTGAGTCTTAACAGCTAAAATAGAAAAGCAACTCAACTGAATAAATCCAATTTCCAAATTCTTACTTTATGAAATACAAATCTTTTGTCTTCTAGGACATAAAGAACTGTGCTGGGATTAAAACAGATGTCTCTATTTTATGTATGTATGTATATATAAAATGAAGTTTGTACCGGAAACAGTGAAAATGATGAAAAAGATGAGCTATTACAATAAATGCTAGTAGATCTAACATGACTCACTCTTCTTGGGGTTTAGCATTGATGAAGATTATTGCCCGACGATCAGTAAGCTCTTGCATGCTTAGTTCTTCCAAAGATAAAAATTTTGCTCCAGGTTTTATCTACAAGAAAATTAGCATAAAATATAAGGTGTTTTGTTCAGTTAAAGATGCAGAGAAAAAATATATTTAAAAGAGTAATTTAGAATTCATAATCTTAAACTGAAGACTGCATAAGAACTTACAAAGCTATTCAAAATACAGGACTTTTTTTCCTAATTTGCATTTTCTTAATAAATTTTTCTTAGAAAAGATTTGATAAATAATTTAACTTGTAGTTATTGTTATTAAGGCATTCCAAAGAGGTCTAGCATAAGTAAATGTTCTGAAAAACATTTACAACAAATGTTGTAAAGCTCTGAAGGCTTTACAATATAGGATGGAATTTTCAAGAGCAACCAAGTGCTTTAGGAGCAGATATTTCACTGTTTGTCAGTAAGACTGGTATTTTTCATTCATTTTGGTCTATTAAAAATTCTTTCTCTGATTTAAACTGAACACAGCACTAACAAGTGATACTGGAGTCAGTCTTCATATACAAACACTTCATGAGAGAAAGGGTCGTGGCTGAGGTGAAAATACAAACTCTTTAGTTCTTTATGTAAAAATAAACAAACAAAATGTCCATAGATCATTCGATGTCAAGTTAGTATTAAGTGTACTGCAGGGAAAGAGACCAAAAGAACTAAAGTTTGAGAAAGGATCAGGAAAGCAAGTAGATCTGCACAGCTCATGTAGGATTGGGAAGATCACAACTAGGGGACAGCATGAAGATGATGAGATTTCATCCATGAAGAAAGATACTCAAAAGAGATCTGTATAACAGCTATGAAACTTCAGGACACAAAACCAAAGTATTTTCTGTAGCCAGATTCTGGCCTTTACTACAGTACTCTTTCTAAATTAAGAGGAAAATTTTACTCTAAGTAAGAGTAATTTATTTAGAATAGCTTACCTGACCACAATCATAGAATCCATTAGTAATGATATTACTTGATGATAAATATCCCATCCGGCTGTACTTTTGGGGAAGATTGTTATCAAGTATCTTTTCCAGAGCAGCTTCACTAAACTTATTTTTACGCTTTGCTGACTGGTTAATTTCTTCTAGGATGTCTAAAGCCCTGATAAATAAAATGCAAAAGCACTGATAAATACAAAACAAAGGCTAATTCATTATTAACGACTAACTAGCTGTTACTATACAGTTCAAAGTTAGTTTTCAGCATTACCAAGGCCAAGACAGATTGACTTCTGGCAAAGAGCTGGCTGTGCTGCACAGAATTCTTTCTCTAGGGGAGGAAAATGCTTTTGCAATGCTCAAAACCAAAATCAGTATCTTTAGGTAATTAAATGCTACAAAGAAATGTGCCACAACCTTTTATGTTAGGCACCACAGAGGACCTGAGGAAAAAAAAGAGGTAAAAGAAATAATGTTCAGAGCTGATCATAGGACACAGTTCAGGCAACCTCTCTCTCTCTCTCCAGCTGCAATGCAATTTGCAGATTCCAGCTGTGCATTATGCAGTGTGTGAATCCTTCTGGTCCAGGACTGTTACTGTGCTTGGGGAAGGTGCAGTGGGCAGACATTTACTGAACATGAACAAGCATGGAAACATGAGCAGTTGTCTCAGCACCACCGGAATGGCAGGATTTTGCAGCATGGAGATAGAATCAAATAGTAATGTGAGGACATGGGAGGACAGGTTTTCTGCTGCTTAAACCCACATACCAGTAACTTCTGACCTGAAAAACTTAGGAAAAGCTCACTAAGAAGATAAAGGAAACTGAATCAGGAGAACATAACATACTGCAGTTTTGGAACTGTTTAGGCATGAAAAAAAGTCAGGAAAAATGGTGCTAAAGTCATGTGTGTGTGTGTCCACATTCAAGTTTATTTCTGTGTGTGTTTATGCACACATGCAGACATTTTCTGCATCTCAAGGAATCAAATTTATATATATGTATATATATACACACCCATATGTGTATATATATATATGCACGTGTGTGTGTGTGTGTGTGTGTGTGTGTGTGTATATATATATATAATGATTTCCATGTTTAGACTGGCCATTTCTCTCTGTGAACGCAGAGGGAGCCTCAGCTGTGGACATTTACAAGGTAGACTTTGAAAGTATGTCAGATGAATTCCAGAGAACAAGTTTTTCAGACAAGGCAAATGACAGCTTTCTCTTACAGAAAAGAGCAGTGGGAGAAGACAGTGGAAGAGTGATTCAGGGTATTTGTCTATAGCACATTGCAGATAACCCACAAATAACACAAGGAGGAATTTTAAAGGGGGAGGTGAATAAAGAAAGGCTAATGTGCTCAGCAGTGTCTAAACCAGATGACATTACTGGCACGCGGGCACATTACCCTCATATGGAGGAAAGACAAACCAAAACCAGCCAAATACAGCTGCACCAACAGTTCTGTGAAGAGCTGACACCACCCCCCCAGCATCCCAGAAAAAAACTCAAACAGAAATGGAAACACTGACACTTCCAATAGAATAGAAAAAGTAAGGGACAAAACCAAAAGATGCACAGGGAAAATAAGACACAACTCCTCATGGACCGAAACAAAAATAAATGTTTCATATGCTATGTGTCAGAGAGGAAAATGTAGGCCTATTACTCAATGTGGGAAGAAAACTCACAACAGATGGCACAGGAAAGACTTAAGTGTCTGATGCCTTTTTTGCTTCAGTTTTCATAAAAAAGGTTTCAAGCAGATGCCTGGCAGTATTATTAACAAGGAGGAAGAAACAGTAGTCTTAACATGTCTAGAGTAAATCTGAGGAGACAAAGTTAGCAGTCATTGAGGACATTTACCTCATATCCCTTTATGAATTTGCAAAAGCAACATCATAACTATTTACAATTGTATTTGCAAATGCTAGGCTAGATGTGTAGGCTAGAGTGGAGAAGTGCAAAGATACTACTGTGTCCAGTTCTGGGCCCCTCAATTTAGGAAGGATGTTGAAGTCCTGGAATGTGTCCAAAGAAGGACAACAAGACTGGTAAAGTGACTGGAGCACAAGTGATATGAGGAGAGGTTAAGGGAGCTGGGGTTGTTTAGCCTGGAGGAGGCTCAGGGGAGACCTTATCACTCTCTACAACTTCCTGAAAGGAGGTTGTAGCCAGGTGGGGGTTGGTCTCTTCCACCAGGCAGCAACTGACAGAACGAGGGGACACTGTCTCAAGCTGCACCAAGGGAGGTATAGGTTAGATATTAGAAAGAAGTTTTTCACGGAAACAATAAAGTATTGGAACAGTCTGCCTGGGGAGGTGGCAGAGTCACCATCCCTGGATGTGTTTAAAAAAAGACTGGATATGGCACTTGATGCCATAGTCTAGTCAAGGTGTTAGGGCATGGGTTGGACTTGATGATCTTGGAGGTCTCTTCCAACCTGGTAATTCTGTGATTCTATGATGCTGTGATCTTGATTTGAAAAACTAAGGAAATTATAATAGAGATCATGTTGCCAAATTTCAGTGTCCAAAGAACACCCTATCAAATTATTAAACACTCAGCTTGCAAGCAACAAGAGATGAGAAATAGCCATTACGTATTTGTCAAGAATAAATCATGTAAAGTGAATCTAATCCT
Organism: Calyptomena viridis; assembly: GCA_013390005.1. Taxonomy (NCBI): domain Eukaryota; kingdom Metazoa; phylum Chordata; class Aves; order Passeriformes; family Eurylaimidae; genus Calyptomena; species Calyptomena viridis. The sequence continues at coordinate 10,559 of WEIV01006034.1, read as the reverse complement.
TGCTGTGATTGTATATTATGTGATTATATATATTGCTTGACGTATAGGCAGAAGTAGTAGATGTGAGATATGAGTTGACTTTGAGATATGTTTTGACTTTAATAAGTCTTTTCACATATTCCTACTAGAAAACTCATGAACAAGTCAGGGAAATATGATCTACATGAAAATAACATGAAGTAGTCTATGACTAGTTGAAAAACTATGCTTAATGTATTATTATCAATAATATCAAACTGGAAGGACACATAAATTAGAGTCTTACTTCAATACTGTCACAAAGAAGGAATTAAAAAACAGCAGTGCCATATGCAAGATACAGAAAATAATTACTGAGCTTATTTGATGGTGGTATGACCTCATCTGAAGTATCTCATCCAGGATGGGAGATGGCACTTCAAAATGGCATAAATCAGAAAAATTCAGAGATGTGTGATGAGATGATACAAGATTTCAAAACAAAATTATTTTGACATTTTGTCATGAAAACTGAGAGAGTGCCATGGAAAATGAGAAAATTCACTAAGTTAAATTCAAATTGCTATAAAAAAGTGATTTTTCAATTCATTAAAAGTAGGACAATATATAGTTGGATCGATTTGCTTTAAGGGATATTTAACACTCAGAAACACCTTTTAATTGTAGGGATTCTCCAACACTGGAAGAGGTTACATTGGAAAGTTGTGAAACTCCCTCAGAATCAGTATTTACACTGAACAAGCCAAAACACGTCAGTGTACCATACTCAGTCTTACATTAAACAGATGGATAACATTACCTTTGAGGTGCTCTTCTGATCTAAATTTCTGAGAGTCTCACTTTGCAGAATCCCCTCATAGATGGATTAAGTATACATTTTAAGTATCTGTGCTATCAGAGAAGTGCCCAGCAGAGGGAGCAGGGCAATTACATATATTTTAACTTAACAGTAACTAAAAGTCACCCTGTCTGAGGAGTCCTGTGTCATAATTCTTATAATCTAAATCAGTTTTTTTAATTCAGATATTAATATATGGAACTGGGAGTTTCTCAGGAGGAATAAAATAGATTCACTTTTATGTGACACTTCAGCACACCTGCAGTTAACCAGAAATTATAAATCAAATCTAGCCTGTGTGTAAAAAGTACAATTTACTGTACATGAAACTTAGCCTGAAACCTTTACTTCAGTTTCAAATGCATGGGGCACTGTAGTCCCTAGTTTTGACTGATATAAGCAATCTTCAATCTAAAGACTAATTCAGTGACAGAAACAATAAACATTTTATAATTCCAGAGAGTTTTCTTTACAGGCTTACATTTTGTCTGAAAACTTCCGTTCCTAAAAATCAGTACCATTTCATCTGTCACATCTGTGGTGCAGAAGTAGTTTCTGCTTATCAAAAAGCTTTGTTACTCTGCTATAAACATGTAAAGATTGACTTTTCTCATCAAAAATTTTCCTCTGCCTTTTGGTACAATTTCTACTCACCCCAGCCTGCACAGTTCAACAGTGGTCAGTTCATCACTGGCACAGACTGTAACAGCCCAACAGGCATTTCTTCTGACTTCTTCATTCTTAGAATGCAGCAATTGAACGAGTGGTCCCAGTCCACCTGCATCTCTTAACTACAAAAAAGTGCATACATCGCCTCTTACATCTTTTGTGTATTCCAGCAAGAACAACCTGTGAAATTCACCTTCTGAAATGTTCAAACCTTGTAGACAAGCTATGCTGAGCTGGTAGAAAAGTCACTTTATGGGTATTTATGGGTATTCTGTGTTTCTGTGAGCTCTGCATAGACTGGAGCTGAAGCAAACTTCAGAGTGGTACAGAAGGCAGACATCCCTTCTGGCTCTGCCTTGCTTTTTGATTATTAGGCTGTGGTGTGGAACCTGAAGAGGCTAGGCAACCCAAAAGTGCCACAGAGAGTTACACTGCTTTTTTTTTGTGTCCTGTTGCCTCCTAGCAACTAATTTACATCACAATACATTTGAATTTGTATTGTATGCATGACAATCTTATTAACATCCTATTCTCTCTACAGTATCTTTCCTATACATGCTGGAGGAAATAGTGCTCATTTGGATTTTCAAAGAGAAAGACATTTTAAGGACATTGAAAGAGGTAGATTAATTATCTATGCCCCCTATTCATGTCATAATTAACAGGCTTGACCCATGAGAAAACCTCAGCTTATGATTTATGAATGCACATAGCATCATTCTTATTTATGAAAAGAAAATACTATGACCAATTCATAAACAGCAAAGAGTTCAAGTTGCTGGATGTCACTGATCAAGGGATTAATTATGAGTTTTTTCTCACTTACATTTACTCCATGCACACCCAGTATCTCATTAATCAAGGCCAGACATTACTGTTTAGGCCTTGAAAGTGGGTAACAGAATATTGAGGAAGAGTAAAGAGGACTGAACTCATCTTCAAAGTTCAGCTGACAGTTGCAGCTGAAAGAAACTTTGATGTTTAATGGTCCTAAACAAGGGGATCAAGATACAGCCCTGGTTAAAGCTCATTGAAGACACTGAAAAGCTGCAAAGTGTTAATTTGGTGCAAGTAAACACAGTGATGAAAATACAAATTAAAGAAAACCCTTTCCAAAATGTCATGAAAAATGAGCTAAACTCAGCAGAACAAGCCTATGACAGAAGTAAAAAATAAGTCACTATCTACAAAGCTCAGGGCTTCTACAACAGACATAAAGATTCCAGGTTAATTTAACTCTGACCTCAGGATCTAGAAACGTTATCAGTAGCCACAACCTCAAAGAGTAGTTTTACCTCAGTTCTTGCAACAGCATCACAACCAAATGCAGCCACAGCAAACGCTGCTTTGCTCTGCACCTGGCTGTTGGTAGAGCGCAGTGGTTCTGCAAGGGCACTCATGATACCATGGCTCTGGAGACTGACGCAGGATGGCTCTTGCAGGGCCAGATTTGTCAGCACTGTCACAGCATTGACAACGGCTCCATCTCTCTGAGCATTCAAGGTATTCAGTAATGGCTCAATTCCTTCAGCCTCAGCAACAGCACTACCAAAATGAAGGAGGTGAAAAATATTTGTTATTATAGGACCATTTTTCCTTCTTAGTGCACTGTATTTACCAACTAAATTATATTACATTTCAAGATTTATATATGTGTACATATATATGTGTGTGTAAGATTTATATATGTCTTACGGTGAAGCTCAAGAGGCACAACCTAAGCAGATGAACCAAGTCACAAACTTCTGGATTCTTTAACTTATTAGGGGATTCTTTCTGAGTGTTGAACAAGTCAATTAAATCCTATAATAATGCTTAATGCATTACCTTTTGATAAATTCCACAGTTACAAAATAAACACGCTTAGAAGTATCACATATAAAAGAAACTTATACTATCAAAGACTGTCAAGGCATTGATGGAAACACAACAGAAAGCAGAATACATGCCAACCTGTGCCATGTAATCCCATTACGTGGACAACATGAGGCAGATCTTACTGTGAACTTGCCTTAGTGCAAGCATGTCGGGATTGTCAGAGAGGGGGATGCAGATGCTCCTGAGCACACCTGGAATGAATCAGCAGAGGCTAATGGGGTTTGTTACTCTGATCTCTGCCTCAGGTACACGGTGATGGCACCTCACAAGTAGTGCTGGAGCATGGATCTAAGGCAGGCATAGTTCTCACTTTGGAAAACCAGGGAAAAGGCAGCAAACCAAAGACTGATGGTGAGTGGGTTTATAAACCTGGGTGGCATTAAGATATAGGGCCAGTTTGGTGTTGGCTAGTTAATCCTCCTGGAGCGCCAGTAGCTTTAATGCAAACACTTCATCTCTATTCAGAAGTGAATTCCATGTTTTCAGATGTTTCACACTGCACTTCTCTGATTGTCTTCAAGTAGCTGCATTTCCCTTTACCTTTGTGTCCTCCTTCTCCTTCCTTCCTTGACCAGAAGAATAAGGCAAACTGTTCTGTTTGGTAAGTTTTTTGTTGTTTTGTTTTGTTTTACTTAGGCTTTACTTAGGTATTCCTTTACTTAGGTATTCCTAGGTTCTTTAGTTCATACAGTCTCCTCTTGCCCACAAAAATTTTATCCAAATTTCCAGGTTCAGGACTGTTGTAGCCCTATCCAGGCTGCTGTGTATCAAAATATCCTGGATGTGCTGATTGCACATGTAAGAATCAGACAGACACCCCATGTATCACAGGTTTGCTGGAAAACATCACATTCACAGCACATGTAACAATGTCATGACATAATTGTTGGCAAATTGCAAGAGGAACACATACAAGCACAAGGCCATACACAGTAAGGCATGTCCATAAGCTATCAGACTTACAGCACTACACATACACACGTTCCTTGTCCTTTTTGGAAAAAAAGAAAAAAAAAGAAGGAAACAAAATCAAACAGTTTCTCCTTTACAACAGATACACAGAAATTCCAGAATTTATGGGACAGATTCATTACTTGTGAAATGCATCACTGCATCTCACAGGTGTAATATATCCAATACTTCTGCAGTAAGTAGAACTCACCATTTCTATACTACACCCAAGAACACATGTATTCTCCCACAGGAAATCCTGGTAAACATATAGTCCCTCACAGACTGGTTACAGAATGATACACAGCACTGAAGGATGTAGCCAATCACATTATAAGCAGATTTACTATAATTTCCGTAAAGCCAGCAAGTACACAAGCACTTAACAAAAGAGCAAGGTGACAGCTCCTCGTGTGTTCAGAGCTGACCTCAGCGAGGTACAGAGCACAGCCAATTTTCTCAAGTGCCACTCAACTTCAAAAAGGTTGAGAACCACTGATTTAGAAGATCATACATATTTATTTCAAACCTGTGTTCCACTTCTGCGCAGACTCATTTTGAATCACAGTTTCACAAGTACAGTTTAATCAAGTAGAACGACTGATCACAAGGCAAAAAGAATGTGTTAGAAGTGACAACAGCAGATAACAGGAGTTAAAGTTAACCAATACCTTTGAGAATTAAGTTTTTAAGATGCTGAGAATATCTGATGCCAGGGCTGTGTCCTAGTAAAAGAGCCGATACGGAAGAGATTCTAAGGGAAGAAGGAAGAAAGAGGAATCCATAGTTCAACTTGCTCCTACCCTACAGCCCTCTGGAGAACACAGAAATAGCACTGTCACGCTGGGCCATGGAGCCTGACCTCAAAAGGGAGCTGAAAAGAATGAACATGCTTAAGTTCTTAAGGTGGCTAAAATACTACAACATTAAGGTAATCTAAGTATGGAGGTCCTTGTTCCTTTCCATCCTGGGCAGAGGAATGCACTGTGTAGTTCTTTTATTATAAGGCAACAAAAGTTGGAAAAAGTTTTTTACTTTAGGCACTGTCTTTGCCTAACATATATCAGCAGTAGCCTCTCTCCCTGCCTCCAGAACACTCTCCTTCAGACTCATCCTACTGAGATGGTGCACTTTATCAGTGCTCCCACTACCGGACTACATCATCCTTCTTCAAGTGAGCCCTGGTTTAGCAAAAAAAAAAAAATACATTTTTAGATGTGGAAAATGAGTAAATTACATAAATCCACATTTTTTTCCCTCCATGTTGTATAAATATTCAAAATACATTAATTTCCCTAAATATAGAGAAAAAAGGTTAGGGAAAAGGAAAGAAGACAATGACGAGGAAAAAAAACGTTGTTGCATTTGCAACATCCCCATTTTGTATTCGAAAGTGGAAACTGTCTATCTGAACTACAAACAACAAGAAAAAACAGGCAAAATTGCTGTAGGAATTGCAAAGTTAAAATAATTCAAATGTTACGAATTATAAGCACATATTATGATCATTAGAATGCCTAACCTAACAAGGTTAGGCATTTACTTTAACCAAGGTATACATGGTTCAGGTACCCTAAGGACCTTAACTATGCTCTTTAGTGAAACAGTAAAATTCTGATTACAACTGGATTCAAATTACTGTATTCAAGAATACCTAAAATATTTTTCTCAAGTGTCACTGGAAAGGCAGGTATTAAAAGGTATTAAAATATTTATTAATTTTAAATACACATTCTAACAAGTTATTAAGATATTTTCTTGAAAATTCTCTAAAAGATAATTCAAGACTAGAAGAATACATGTTGAGAGGTTGAAAAAAATTTTCTGTACTGTTTTTACCGCAAAAATAAGTTAAAAGTTGTCAATAAAATCATTACCAAAAGTTTCACAAACCTTACCTTTTTTTTAACAGATACTTTGGAGATGTATATGAATGTCACTGAACTGAATATTTTGTTGCTTTAGTTGTCTGGGGTGCAATAGGAAAGCTCAGACATTACAGAGTGTTTTGAAAACAACAAGCAGTAAAAATTTGACCAAAATTATGTAAGTTTTTCTTTATTTTATTTTTAGGACTGTAAGAACTCTGGGGCAAGAACCACCTCTTTGTTGGCATCATAGTGAGCATAATAGCTCTGGTCTGTGACCAAGCCTTCTATCCATGGCAAGAAAAGTAACAGATTATTTACTTAGCATATAGGGAATGGTCCAGCTAGCCCTTCCTCCTGAACAGGAAGTCTAGCCTAAGGGAGAAAGCGACTAATAGTGTTCAAAGAGCACCAGAAACCACTGAGACTGCCTCCCAAACCCTCAACCTAAACAACCTCCTGGGGAGGGGAGATAGAGGACAAGAGCAGTGGTGCAGCTTGACACCACTGTTTACTCTGGATTGTACTAAATTTACACTAGTGAGATTGACACTTCATAAAACTGATAAAGTATGTTTGGTTCTGCTTCTTCTATCACAACTGAACATAAACTGGTTTATATTAAATTATATTTTTATCCACTTCTATGCTGTTTACTCCCCCCTTGCAACTGAGGATTTAACACTCTTTCTGCTCAGAAAAAATTCTAATTTTTCCTCCTCACAAAAGCCATTGGACTCCTTATGGACTTCATTTTTTTTCCAATATATTTGCAACTGCATGTTTAATTTCTGTGCAAAATTACTGTGATTGTGTGTGAGGTGCTTAGCTAGCCATTTATGCCTGTGCATATCTCATTTTCATACATAATTGCATGTAAATTATGCATAAGAATTATGCATCTAATTACACACACATTTTTTAAAATCAACTCTATCTGTTGTTAAATCACATAACTTCTTTTTTCACACAGGGCATTTTTGATCCAGCTCTCTTAAGCAATTTCTGACTGAGAAAAGATATCATAACCTCAAGTTTGAAAACACCTCAAGAAATAGCTGCCTTTTTATCCCTTAAATGTATTAGTATTTTTCATTTGCCTTGTTATGCCATCAGAATAATCACATCCAATAAATGTCTTCTGAATTTAACAAAAATTTCGCTTTGTGATTTAATTATTTTCAAAAGCAATTGACTGTTATATATAGTCACCTGTATTTTATTTAAAAACTCATATTATTTTCATTTTCTTCATTATACAAGTGAAATTAATGTCACTATATTTATTCTGAGTAAGAATCTAGCACAAGAGACTCTGATCTACAATTTGGGGCCCTTTGTGCTCCAATAAAAATATTGATGATAGCAACAAACAATATTACTTTTTCATTTCAGAAACTGAACCCTCTTTTCCTATTTTCTAATGACAAGTAGCTTGTTAAAACATCAACAAACCTGAAACTCAATAAACCTCACAGCCTGGAAGCAATAAAACCTTAAACTGTCTGGGTTAGCAGAGACTTAATACCTGACTCTCACTGAGCAATTCACAGAGATCTTCTAATGTCTGTCATTGAACTCATCTGACAAAGTTACATAGATCTCAGTTCTAAAACTGTAGTATTCCTAATTTAAAATATTACAGGCACATTGGTAATGAACTATCTGTTCATGATGTCTGAGACTTTCAATTATAATATTATTTGCAACCTTTGTTAAGAAATTCTGGCATTTCCACTATTACGTGGAAGGCTTGAAATTCAGCAATAGAAAACTTTGCTCCTGAAAGATCAATTACAGAATCAAGATTGGAAAAGACCTTTGAGATCATCTAGTCCAACCTATAACCCAACACCAACCCTTCATCTAAACCATGGCACCAAGTGCCTCGTCAAGTCTTCTCTTAAATACCTCCAGGGAAGGTGACTCCACCACCTCCCTGGGCAGCCCATTCCAATAGTGAATCACCCTTTCAGTGAGGAAGTTTTTCCTAATATTGACCCTAAAGCTCCCCCGATGGAGCTTGTGACTGTGTCCTCTTGTTCTGTCACCGGTTGCCTGGGAGAAGAGACCGACCCCCGTCAGACTACAACCCCCCTTCAGGTAGTTGTAGAGAGCAGTAAGGTCTCCCCTTCAGCCAGGATAAGCTAACAAAAAAGACACCTTCCTCTTCTCTCTTTTTTTCTCATCCAAGAAGTACTGTATGCAAAAATCAGTAACTCAGCACAAATACTGTGAGTCTGGAATCCACTCTGTTTCAAAAGCAAAATAACAGGGAACATGTAGGTGTTGCCACAGCAACCTTCATGGAGGTATAACGGAAGGAAAGAAAAAGCCAGATCAGGGTCCTCACAGCAACACTTCTGGACACAAGGAGTGAGAATACAATGGCTGTTCCCCATCTTTAAAAGTACCAAGTGAAGAAGGACAAAAAAGCTGTGTCAAGTCAGTCTGTACACACAGTACTTTGGACTGTGAAACTTGATCCCATCTTTCACTTCTGGATAACTCTTTTCTGGACAATGGTGAACTTATGTCAAATGGCAGCAGTCTGTTTTGCCTTGCCAAAAGCTCAAGCTCTTATGATGATCAAGGTGGAGAAATTTATGCTTTTAGTCTTGTCTCTTAAAATTACATCTTGAAGAAAATACACGTATACTACTATGTAAAGATAAAATTACTGAGGTTGCATGTCAAAATGTTACTTTTACCCCTTTGTGTATAAGACAACATGCCGCAGTCAGTGCACAGCTTAAATTCACAGCATGGCCAGCCATAACTCTGCAATTCCCTTACAAATATTTAAAGCAACCAAATTCA
>WEIV01006033.1:61005-73265 GCA_013390005.1 Calyptomena viridis | reverse complement strand
TCTGTGTTAAGTGTGCATGTTCAGACTAGAAGGGATACACATATCTGTATGGCGTTTATAATCCTAAAGCCAGCTCTGAGTATAGATTTCTAGTTAACAGAAGGAAAGATGTTGACTCTTTTTATGGTATATAAGGTAATGCTTATTTGGGAAACAAGAGATGAGTATTCCATGTCTTTACCGTGGTATTTAAATCCCATAAACATATGAGGAAAAGTACTGGCCAGATAATATAGGCAAAAGAGATAGAGGAAAATGTGAAATTAGTTGGGGTTCAGACATGAGGTAGGTGTTATCAAGACTTGAGTGGTTCTTCTCACATCCTCTGCAAGACTGTAGACATCTTTTACACATATATTGCTCAGCATAGCCGCTCCCAGGAATCCTCCTTAGGCTATGTGGTACAGAATGGCTTGCATCTGTTCTGCTAAGAAATAACTCCCTTAAGGCCATCTGGCCATCTTCATAGTACATGACATTTGGTCTTTGTTCCGTGCCTTGAGACCCTGGAACATAATAATTATGCTTTTGGGTTTTTTTCAGCTTAGAGTGCCCAAAACAGCACATCTCAGCCCAGAAAGATCATGTTTTCATAGCGTGATGTGGAACTATCTGTTGCATACTTTGGATAGGGCTTGAGCTGCCTGAGGATGCAAAGATGCAAAGACAGTTGCACTAGTATTAGAGGACATTGTAGGACATTGTAGGACAGAGGGAATCCAATCTGCATATCAATTATCTCTAGAAAGACTTTTAGAGTTTGTCTCAACAGGGTCTAATTTGTCACTTTGAAAGAGATTCCTGAAGTAAACTGAGTTGGCATTCTGTTATTAGACAGCACATAAAATATTTTAAAACTACCAAGATTGCTCCTGCATATTCTTCTTCCGCTTTGACATGTTCTCACTACATTTTCATATCCTTCCCCCAAATATGAAAGAGAACTTCTTCAACACCTCTGTGCCTTGACAAGCGTGCAAATTGAAATTGTGAATAGCCAAGCATCTAGTCCCTTAGCTCTTTTAGTCAGGAACATGCTTAGATACAGAACTGCTCTTTAATATTCTTTCTCCTTTATTTAAATTTTTCGATGCTTGCAATTCTTTGTGAATTATGCTGTAGCTTTATACATGTCTTATTGTTTCACAGAGGAAAACATTTTCTGAGAAGAATCTTATGTGGAAAAAAAAAAGTTTTTGTGTAAAGAACTATCAAAGAGCAAGTTTTGATACAGGGAATGCAGACACATTTTGCACATGTACATGCACTGAGTTTGTGATAGAGAAAGCTTTCATACCAGTCCAATAATCTAAATCTTGAACCTGGTGTTCCCACAGAAAAATCATGGGGACAGTAATCATGGGGACAGTATCTAGAGTTTCATCTTTTTACAAGATCCATCCTTGGTGTGCTTGTCTGGATCTACCCAAGCAATACAAGATCTCCAACAGAACTGAACAGGAAGAAAGAAATCTGTTATGTGAAATTGCTAAACAGTTCCCAGTAGTTTCAAATACTCTATAAAGCTGATCATATTTTAATTGGTTCAATAGTCAGAATTCTCATTTACAGTGACAGGAATTTTAGTAATTCCTTGTCATTGGGTCAAACCAGTATGATTTGATATTTACTCCTCCATTTCAGGAGCAAAAAGCTTAATCATAGTTCAAAAACAGTATTCAAAATGTTGGGAAAGTAGAAAACAGAGACACTTTTGTGTGTGTGTATTTTAAACACATTGGCAAGGATTTTAAGCAGTTTGTCACAGAGATGCCACAGGATATCATGATGCATGACTACATTTCTAACAAGTTAATAAGCAAAAAAGGCAGCTTCAAGCAACATGAAGACTGAACTGGCAACCACCCATTGTCAATGTGGAGTACCATTTTCTGCACAAGAAGAACTCTCCAGAACTTTGTTTTATTTATCCCTCAACATCAGACACTATTACAGTCTGTGGTTTCAATAAGTACCAAATCAATGCAAAACTCAATCTTTGCAACATAAGTGTGAAACCTGGCCCACCTTTCCAAGGCATATTTATTTCTCATGTTTCTCACATTTTACCAATCTCAGCTGACTGTCTTGGGTCCTGCCAGTGAAAAGATTTAGGTGAGTTTCCTGGGCCATGCTCAGACTTACCTGTGGCAGTTCTCCATAGTTCCTGTTCAACCAATGGTCACGTTTCCTTGTCAAACCTAGACAAGGAGGAAATGCCACACCACATGGTCACTGACACATTCAGGACCTCAGAAGTACTTTCTGATCTGGAAAATGTGAGCAGTGCCATAAAAATTAAGACCTCCATGCTGAATATACGTATCTGTTCCATTTGAGGTAACACAGACTGTTCCTTCTACTCTCAACCTGCAGTTCCAGGAGGGTATAAGGTTTTCTGAGTCCTATATCATATCTGGTAATCCTATTGAATTGTCCATCATATCCTATAATATCTTTGAGGACACTGAAGACTTCCATTTTAAAAACACTCCTAAATTTCTGACTAGCGTGTAAAAATAGACAGGAAGAATCACAGCCATGGTGTACAGTCCCTCCACAGCTCATTGTGCAGTTTTAGCCAGACTTTCAGCTGTATTTAGGTGTTTACATGGGAGGATGGGATACCAGAATAATTTTTCTGAACAGCTAAGCAGCTTAGGTGCCTATTTTCCATGGAGATCAAGAGAGCCTGGGCACCTTACACATTAAGTAGTTTTAAATATTTTATCTCCGTCTCTCAATAATTTATATTTTTAGAAATCCTACCTATTGCAGTAAAAATCTACTGGTATTAACAGCTTACACATATTCACGTTTTCCAGTAAAAGACAAACTAAAAGCAGAAATCATTCAGGTTTCTCCTTTTACACAGCAGCTTCAGCTCCGTTTATATTCATCTCAATCCCCCAAAAGCCTGAATAAAAACCCATTTAGTTTTATAGGGTTCAACCGCCTGTATGAATTTCAATGAAGAGTGGGAACAAATTCCAGGTGTGTGAGTTCTTTTAAAGACCACTCAGCCATAAATGCTCTCATTCCTGGGGTTGTTACATCATCCTGGATATTACTCTCTTTCCTGTGAGCACTAATTATTACAGCAATGATTACCCCTCTTTCATACTTTTAGGAAAGGGGTTTTATTTCTTACAATACATTATTACTTTACTTACATTTCCTTTGTATATTTTTTTGATATTTCAATCCCATGCAAATGAAAATTTACTAAAAAGAAGACAGTGGAATAATACTGGGGAAAAAAAAAAAATTGTTCCATGGAGTGAGAGAGCAAGGAATCCGGTCCCAGTTCAGATTTCTGAGTGAATGCTAGAAATGTTCAGCATGGGTATTAATCTTGCCTGTTGTCACACATGTGCTATGTGGTTTTCTCTTAATTCCTTCAAAGCACAGGCACGGAACGTTTTTTCTGTAGTCTTTCCTGAGAAATTTACCACATTCATAGCAGAGTTACAATCAGAGAATATTCTAATGATGCCAAATCCTGAATCTTACCAATGGAAAACCAGGGGTGGTACATGACATCCACTACATCACTGTTCTACATGTAGCTTGTCTTGAATCAGAAACTCAGAGCAAAAATTTGCATGACTCCTCAGTAATACTGCTCCCAAAAAACCAAACCATCCTGCTTCCACAGATTTTTAAAAATTATGTCTGTGATTCATATAGGGAATCTTTTCCTACTCCTAACATATTAGATATTTCAAAGAGAGGCACATTTTTCTTTACTAGTTGAATCTCTCACACTTTCAAAGTCTGCAGAGGCTTAGTGCCTAACTCTAGATATTTGTTAATGTGATTTTTCTGACCTGAACATTTTTCTGTAATTTTATCCCTCTAGCATGGCACATTACTTTTAAGTTAAAAAGACTGTGGGGATACAAAGAAGGAATTATTATGCTAGAGTCTGAAGTTAAATTCGGATATTTGCAAAGGAAAAGTTGAAAAGAAACCTTTAATGTCCTAATTTGTAAAGATGTTAATTTTGACAGCTAAAATATAATAGTTGCAAAGAATGAAAGGAAAAAAGGAAAATAGTCTTCTTTACCTCTAAAATGCTTTCTTCTTTGTATGTAGCAGTTGCCCCAAGACACGTTATACTGCTTGCTTTAATTTGTCTTTAATATCAGATGTGCCTTATTGATTTCTTCTGTGTATGTTTTCATTTTGAATAATTCAGAGGCACAATTTTTTTCCATTATGGTCAATAGTCAGAGAGAATTCTGAAGATAATCAATTGAGTCCTGCCTGACAATTGCTGGTGTTGATATCCCCTGAAGTGAGGGAGTTGGAAAGGCCAAGGATAATATGACACAACAGTCAATCAGTCCAATCAGTGGAAGTGTCACCACTAGCTGCTCGATGAGAGCCAGATCCACGCTGAGGATCCATAATGACTCCTAAAAGTTCAGATGCTTGACTTATTGTCATATGCTGCAACAGATGGACTATGTAAGATTAGATTCAAAAAGCTTTCCCTTCTTCTCTCTCTTTCTCAAAATGATAGGATCATAAAACTGCTGTGTGGTATGATTTGTATAACATCTAATTTCTAAATTTTTTTTCTGTTTTTAAGCTTTCCTAATAACAAATACCTTAGAAAACCTGAGCAAGAAGAGCACTTGGCCAACAAAAAATAACTCACAAAAACCACAAAAATAGATAAAAAGATTATTTTGATTTAGACCTGGGGCTGATGGATAATGCTCTTAGCTAGAGATTGCATACGACCAACTTAGTAACTTCTACCAAATCTGTCCTCATAATCAGGGCACATCACAGTCAATTTATATGGGAAAAATGTATTTTTTTCAGTGTAGACATCTAATAAATAAACTGACAAATGGTAGTCCTAATCAGTGTGTAGCTACTTCAGGTTTGTTGCAACTTCAGTCAAAGGCAATAATCTCATTGACACTAAACGTGCAGTGATATACACACACATAGATATATATTTGTTTATTTATATTTACATTTATAGAGATAGATATAGATATAGATTAGATATAGATATCTGTATATATATCTGCTCAGGTGGATAGCTCTGGAGAGTCTTCTAAATACAACTGTTGCCATGCAGGCCAGTGAGCAGTAGCTGTGCAGCTTACCACATCTGTTACCTAAATTCATAAAATGGCAATATATGGAATTAAATACTAAATAGATTATAACTGAAATTTAATGACAACCCAATGTGTACAAAGCAAAGGAGTAAATTGGCAGCACTAGCTCAGTTTCCCAGGGATAACTTATTTATAAATCTCTCTGTGATTTATTATTAATCTCCTTATGCAATAATCACTTATGCATATAAACATTGCTAAGCTTAAAAATTATATTCTGATTCATGTTTCTTTACAAAAGAAATGTTTTGACTATGGAACTCAAATCATCACTATTTTAAAGGTTTTGAAGACATTAAAATGAAAGATTATGGAAAATACAATTTTTGATATTTTCAGATTTCTTTAATTTTTTGCTTTTCATTAAGATTTTATGGAATAAATTAGGTGAGACCCTTAACTCCCAGTTAAACATGTTGCAGTTAATCTGAAACAAATTTTTAAACTGGAAATAGTTTAATTCGAATTGACATGTGTTATTTTAAAATCAGAAACAAGGTCCATGAAAAAATCAAAATATTTTTTAAATTTATCTCAAAAGTAAAGGTACTTCCTTATAAATATTAATATGCTTTCTATGTTACAAACATATGTGACATGCTCCAATTATTTTCTTAAAACTAGGTCACTCTGCATTTTACTCAAGTTTTCCATATTCCCATGATCACAAAACACATAATGATTCTTGTTGCACAGTCATTGAAAAGACGACCATAAAAGAAGTTGATGTCTAGAACCAGAATGGCAGACATTATTGGGCTGAAGTTTTTATATGGTAAATGATCCACTCCACTGCAGGAGTATATGGAGCAATAACTACGTGCTGCAGTTGATTAACACTGGAGCAAAAGCTGAGGTACAAAAGTCACTTATAATGAGTTTATTATAAAGCAACAGGGATTTTTTTGTATTATCCTGTAAGGTAAAATATGAAACAGAAGGAAATAACAAAAAGATGATGCTATTCCTTTCCACAGAAAAAAGCTAAGTGCCTTTTGTCATCCTTTCCAGTGAGAGGGAAGCAAATGTGGTTCAGAAATTGTATGTGTAAAACTAACTAAAACCATGACAGACTCTGGTTTTAGTGCCTGCCTTGGCATGGCCCAGTTTGCATTCAGACATCCATCCAGGGTGCCAGGCTGATTTCAAGGGAGAAGCCCCTGCCCATGGCCCTAAACCATGCCCAGACATTGACAGAGAAGAGCAGGTCAGCATGGGTCAAGTCCATGACAATGGCTGACAGGGACTAACCAGTACCACTCCTCAAGTCAGAGCCTGGGCCCTGTTGAGTTTATAAGGATAAGCCAAGCCAATGAGACTAAAAACACACCTCTAGCAGATCCAACAATTGGAGGGCAAAAAAAGAAATTCAAAGAGGCTGAACAATATTTTTAAGATGTGTTTCTTGTCAGGACAAAACACAAGTTTTCAGGCCAGGATTTCTTATTTTTTATTTAAAGTTAGACATTTTGATTAACCTGTCTCCACAGTGAGTGAAGGACAATAGGTACTTGCAGAGAGCAATTTATCTCATCTATCTAGACATCTTAGAACTGGATGGATTGCCTTCTGATGGCAAAAAAATGCCTGTTTATGCATCGTCTCTGTGTGTTTTTGTATTGATATGCCTAAAAGTAGGCAGAGGCCCAAGACCAGAAAAGTTCTCATTTCTTCTTTTCTACTGAAATCTTTTATTGCACTCAGCAACATTTATCTCCCTGCCAGAAATAAGGTGGCTGGATAAGAATAAATGTCAAGCCTTTCTAAAAGACCAAATACACCCTTTTCAAAGCACTCCTCCCTTTTCTCTCTGCAACATTCATGTTCAGCTGTTGCTCTAGGTCTGCAGCAGACAGTGAGCCAGATCGCCCCTTCCTGCCCCATAAAAGGTGTTAGAATGGTGGCAAGAAAGTTTTGCTGTCATAACAGATATTACTTCTAGCCCTTGTCAAGCAAAGGCTGAAACAAAGCAAACAAATATAAGATATTCTGAACTACAAATTGCAGAAACCATTGGAACATTGGTGCACAGCTATCACCGCTTTCATGCACAAAAGTAATACACCAAGAGACATCACCGCTTAATTTAAAAACTTGTGTTTCTAAACAGCAAAATTGCATCCTTTAAGATGCTAAATTCTTCCTCTGACTCCAATCACTTCTAGATGTTTTAGGAGTCATTTGGCAGACATATCAAGGGCCTTTGGAGTCTTTTTTTTACCCTAAATCAGATTTTTGTCAATACAAAGCAGAGCCACATTTGTTTTGGTCTTAGTTTATTTTGTCACTTCTCATTTGTTCCCAACCCAGATGTTATAAAAAAACACTTGATTTTCTACACAGCAACGTTTTTTTACTTCAGAGGGAGGGAAAAAATATGATTTTTTGGCTCTGTGCCTTTGTCAGAAAAGGGCAACCCAAGGGAGTCATTAACTGTAGAGTAATCTCTTTGCTCATGGATGTAATATTAATGTAGTTTCTATAGTCTACCTATTAAATGAATTGCAATGAAGGATTTTATCAAACCAAGCTTCTGTGAATAAAATAAATCTTATGTAAAATTCACTAATTAAGTATATTACCACCAATAATGTTGCAATGAGCACATTAGTGGAAGCTGACTTCTAGGATTGATATATTTCATTGAGTAAATGATACTAGTAGTTTCAATTTGGAGAGCTAGATTTTTTTTCTTCTCATGTGAGGCTTATTTCTTGGTAAAACTTTACATAAAATATGTATAAATACATTAAGGTAAGCAGCACTAGACTTTCAATTATTGGTATAATTTACTGAAAAGTTGGTAAATTACTGAACTTCTGCTGCTACTCCGAGAACTTTCACATTTTTCTTATGTTAATATTCTCTTTTACTAATACTGAGAGATCCTAAGTGAAAACAGTCATTTCACAGACATTTATACTCATCTGAAATAATTGTTAAATGACATTTATTAATAAATTTTACAACCAATATGCTTGATAATCAGATCAAATCAAGTGCTTACAGTAGGCATGGGTTCAGGCTTTGTTACAGGGTGACTTTAACAATTTTACATGTAAAATCCATTCTTCTTAAGATCTCACAGGATATGTAACTTTCACATGTATTGTCTGTTTCCCTACTTTTTTTCAATACATACAAATACTGGGGCACAATATTTTCTCATTGAATTGGTAGTGAATCTCCTCCCTTTCTGAACCTCTCTTCTGTTTTATCCATTTGATAGTGTATCATATATAAAAATGTATACCATATTTAAGTTCAGTAAATTTCATACTGCCTTATTCATCAGCATTTCTTTCACATACTCTTACGTTAAAACTCACAATTTTCACTGCACTGGGCCAAATCCCTTGTTTCTCTAAAAGTGTGCTTATAATGGGCCAAGTGGATTTCCTTCTGAGGTGTTTGAAGACGATGTTGTACAGTAGCACAAACAAGCAAGGAATATCTTAAATAAGATTGACTGGACATATGTTGATTGCTTATTCTATGTGTCTGTTCAAGATGCATTTCATTCTGTGACCAGAATCACTGCTTTTGCCTAGATATAACAAAAATTTTCTCTAATCTGTTTAACATAACACTTCACATGACAGTAAAACTGTAGATTCTAAGGTGTCAGTTCTGATACCCAAACATAGATGCTAGCTAGTGCTAACTGGGATTCCTGAGAGCATTCTAAGGCATTCATACAGGGCTGTCAGACAAATCTAACTTTGTACTTATATAACCTTTTTTGTTATTAGAATAAACTTTGTTTACCTGTTCAGTTTGCTTAGCAAAAAACCTTTATCTTGAATCAAGCTACAACTGCTGGTTTGGTATCACCAAGTATCTGATTAAAGAGAGACTTTCCCAATTACTCCCAGTGTCCTGTGTTTTGCCTGGGTAGACCACAGTGAAGAGGCAACTTATCTGTTTTTATGTACTTCCTTTGTCTTCTCTTTCTTTTTGGGGTTTTGTTGTGTTTTTTCCACCTAAACATTATTGATTTATACAACCTTTCTTTAGATCTTAAGTTTCTGAAATGTCATATCATTCTTGTGCTCCTCTGGACTCTTGCATTTTGCCAAAATCCTGGTTTAAGTGTGAAGGCCAAAACTAAGCACAGACTTCCCCAGAGGCCTCACCTGCAATTAAAAATTGTTATCTCCCTATCTTATATATGACACTCCTGTTCACACATCTCAGAACGACATTTCTAATTTTTTCACCAGAGCTTATTGACACCCCTGATTTGTTTCTGCAGTGCTGCTGCCTGACTAGATATTCCCTGGGTCTTTGTGTGTTCGTGAACTATTTTTTTTAATGGAGATTCTTACTCAAATTCATCATGTTGATTTGGGGTCAAATACATCTTTAATACAACAAGAACATTTTGAATTTCAACGTAATGCAACATGATTCTGTTTCCTTTCTCATTTACAAAAGTCCTAAGTTTACTGTAATGAACAAAACATACAAATGTATTTTCACTTTGATAATCCAAATAATTAATCCAAATCCTGTCCAGTATAGACTTCTACAGGAGCCATTTTGAAATGTTCTCCTCACAAAGCAGTTCATAATTTATCTTAATCAGTTTTCCACCTCTCATACACAAATGCACCGACGATTTTATTCAACTATTTTCTGATTTGCTCATGAAAGTCCTATATGACAGTGTTCAGACTCATACAAAGTCAAATTATGTTGCATACTTACAATTACATCAAACACAGACTTTTTGCTCTTTTTCAATTAAAAAGCTGGTTAGAATGACTTGCTATTGAAGACAGGCAGACCTATGTCTATTTCCTGCATCTTCCCTCCAGTTTAGTTGTAGATGAGTACACCTGTATTACTATTTCAAATCAAACATTTTGCCTCTGAAGCAAATCTCCCAATAGTCCTCATGCTTTAGTTCACATTGAGTTTCATGAGTTCTTTCTAGATTAAACTAAATGGGAAAACACCCATCAAAAGCCATCAATACGTGCTGCATGAGACCAAATGAAAGTCAGTTTGAAGTAAAACACTGGTGTGGACTTAGGGTCCTCAGTCCAACTCTACCTCTCCATAGCCCCTCCTGCTGTGCTGCACTACTTGCTGATTTAGACATCGCCTAAGTGTCCTTCTTCCAGTCTTCACTTCAGCTTCCATTAATTTGCAAAAAGTGATAGCTCTGCAGTTGTTTCTGCTAAAGTCTTATGAATTTGAGAGTGCATTTTATCACACTATTGTAACAATTCTTCATTTAGTTTTGTTAATTTGGAAGCAGGAAAAAAAGAGTATAGTGTCCTTTCTCTGTGCCTTCTGATACTTACTTTCCTTCCCTTCCCTCTTCAGTACTGAACTGATACTTTTTGTTGCTTTCCCTGTATTCCCTCCCTAATGTATTTCTAGAACCTTGCCTGCTTGCCTTTCATCTCCCTTGCTAGTTGTAAGTCATTTTGCATTTTAGCCTTTCTGAGTTCATCCTGACATACTTGTGCTATTATCCTCCACACATCCTTATTCAGCTGTCCTTGTTTCCACTTTTAACATATATCTTTTTTTTTCGTTCTTTAGTCCTTAAAGAGTTCCTGATTCAGCTGCATCGTCTCTTCCAAGCTCTCCTTAGCATCAGAATACTTTGCTTTGTGCCTTTAATACAGTCTCTTTTAATAACTGCCATGTCTCCTGAACTCCTTTATCCTTCAGATTATCTTCCCAAGGGACCCTACTCACCAGTTCCCTCAGCTGTTGAAGAGTGCCTTTTCTGAAGTCCATTATGCCTACTCTGCTGTTCTCCCTGCTTCCTGTTTTCAATGTTATGAACCTGTGATAACTTTCACCTAAACTCATATTCCACCATCAGATTTTCAATGAACCTTCCCTTGTTAATCAGGTTCCAACCTAAAGACATCATTCTTTCTACAGCCTTATCTACCACACCAAAACCCAGACAGGCGATATAATGAGTAGCATAATAAAGAGGAGAGTGATGATAGACTATGTACAGCCTGAGTCAATCAATTTTATTCAATATTGATGGCTCTTCAGCAGCATTATGGTAGTCAGAGTAATTTCAGTGAAAATGCACAACATCTGGAAGGAGTTCAAAGCACAAAGATGAACTAAGTGCAACAAAACAGGGACTACATGAAAAGGTTGACATAATCAGGTTGTTCAGTGTGAAGAAGTCCTAAGAGGGGGTGGGATGACAGTCTCAGTATTTTTTTAAAAATGTGTCTGAAAGAGAACAAATAATCTATTCACCACATCTGTAGTGTTCAGTGAAAAAAAAATGGGCTTAAGTTGTTACCGTAAGTTCAACTCAGTCATTAGTCACTTTCTAGCAATGAGCATAAAAAAAAGAAGAATAAATAGCCAAGGGTAAAATGGATTTTAAAATGAGCTATGCAAGTAACTGCCAGGGTAATATAACCACAGTAATCCACCCAAGTTTCCCGCCCACAACCAGATCACCCTCACAGACACAAAGTTGCAGCAGCATCAAACCTTGTGCATTTATGAAAAGCTGACAAAATGAGGACTTAAAGGAAGCACACTATGAATATAGAAAAAAATTGAGTTTCTCACATCCTTGGCATATCATAAACATCAAACAAATAATGAGTTCCAATTTTATCCATCAAGTGTATTATGTCTTACATTGACCAGTGTCCTATTGTATTACACAAATTATTAGACTCCTCCTCCCATACAAATTTTTATTTGTATGCTGTCCTGCCATGTAAGAAAAGCCATCTTTCACCTTGCTTGCAGTAAGCTCCAGCAGAGACTTCATGATATTCAGAACAAGTGGTGGATGCACCTAGCAGCTAAGATTCAACTCTGCGCTGATTTGGGAGATCACAGAGGATTTTATGAGGCTCTGAAAGCAGTGTACAGACCCACATATCATGTCCAGAGCCAACTATTAAGTGCAGATAGCCAAATGCTTCTCACAGATAAATCCTCTATCTTGAACCGATGGTCTGAACATTTTCAAACTCTCTTCAGTGCTAATCATGTAGTCTGAGGTTCTGTATTCCAGTACATTACTCAACTACCGATAAAAAACGAATTGGATACAGTTCCTACTATGGGAGAGACTCTCAAGGCCATACAACAGGTGAAAACTGG
>WEIV01006033.1:23421-60349 GCA_013390005.1 Calyptomena viridis | reverse complement strand
CTGGGCAGGGCACGTTTCCAGGATGGAGGATCACCACCTCCCTAAGATGGTGCTTTATGGTGAACTCACCACTGGCTGCCGCAATAGAGGAGCCCCAAAGAGGAGATACAAGGATTCCTTGAAACAACACCATAGTCTTGGCCATATCGACCATCATCAGTGGTCTACTTTGGCCTCAAATCGGTAACTATGGAGACACACCACGTACAACGCTGCTGCCTCCTTTGAAAACTCACGTAGAATTAGCCTTGAGGAGAAAAGACAATGCAGAAAGAACCGTGCCTCGTCAATACCACCTAAGGAGACTTTTAGCTGTGCCTTTTGTTCCCGGACTTGTCTATCCTGTATTGGCCTTTTTAGCCATCAGCGCGCTTGCAGCAAGCATGGGTAGAGCCTTTCCCATATCTTTGTTTGCGAAGCTTAGCCATGATGACTGTATTACATATATTATTAGAGTCCTCCTCCCATACAAATTTTTATTCCTTTAAAAAAATAATTTTTAAGTCAAGTCATCTCTACATAACATCAAGTATATGAATATTGTAAGCTATTTTCAGGGATGTAGAGTGAGACTGTGTGTTCAGGCCTGCAGAATAGAAGAGCATGAAACTCTGCTAACCACTTTCCTGGTAAGGAGCAGAGTTCATCACAGTTCTTACACTCTTCCTGGTGGGTGATATTTCCACCAGCCTCAGAGCTGCAATCCTAGGACCCCATGTACACCAGCGCAATTTTAAGACACATCATCAAACTTTTCTTTTTCAGGCTGCCTGCAAAGAAACATTTGTTCTACACTAGACAGGATAGTTGTCACATGAGGTACAGATTGGTGAACCTCTCTCAATAATATATAAATGTGCTTTTGAGACACCACTACAGTCTGCCAGTTGGATTTCTGAAGAGTTGCCACAAACAGCGCTCATGTAAGCTAAGTACAGAGTAGAGACAACCACATGACTTCCTGGTGGCTCCTTCAAAATTGCTTTTAGGACCTTTGCTAGTGCAGTTGTTTCACAGAAAGCAAGGCAGATTCACGCTGCTGAAGGGTCTCAGGCTCCAGGTGAGTCTTCTGAGGCCAGGAGAGCTGCCTGCCTTTGGAGTACATGCTGCAGCCCATGTAAGTGGAGTACATTAGCTGCATTCCTCAGGAGCTACAGGAAGCAGAGTGCATGCCTGAGGCACAGCCCCTCCTGGAGTTCCTGACGAGGTGATGT
Organism: Calyptomena viridis; assembly: GCA_013390005.1. Classification (NCBI taxonomy): domain Eukaryota; kingdom Metazoa; phylum Chordata; class Aves; order Passeriformes; family Eurylaimidae; genus Calyptomena; species Calyptomena viridis. The sequence goes on along the minus strand of WEIV01006033.1, from coordinate 59,135 downwards.
GCCGCTGCATTATCCCCGATGTGGTGCAGTGCCTTCAAGGCACAATTGAGTCCTTAGTGTTTTGTCCAAGCTATTGCTTCAGAGCTTGAATTTATGATATGAACAGAGATAGCATAGCTCTTAACCAAAGTTAATCATCAAATATTTATGTGCATTAAATACTACAGTTACTCAAAGTCAGAGAAAAAAATACAGCTTTTTAGACAGGGCCAGCATTTAATATATGGGGGTTAATAATTGACAAATTCCTCAAATCTTCAGTTCTTATCATTAAAATACCCTCTTATTGTTCTTCTTATATTAGAAAAGTTATCCATAGTTGCACCTCCAGACCTGGACACTCAATGCGTCTCATCCCTTTCCTCTCTGTGGTAGAGAGACCATGTGAATCAGTCTTTTCTCCCAGGTAGCAAGTGATAGGACAAGAGGAAATTGATTCAAGTTGCACCAAGAGAGGCTTAGATGGAAAAAATTATTCACCGAAAGGGTTGTCAAGCAATGGCTGACAGGAGAAGTGGTGGCATCGCCATCTCTGGAAGTGTTCAAAAAACACATGTAGATGTGGTGCTTAAAGTGATGGTTTAGTGGTGGATCAGACATATGTGGATTAATGACTGGACTTGAGGTCTTTTTCAACTAAATGATACAATGATTCTTTGGTGGAAAACATTTCCCGCACAGTAACTACTTCTCAGTTCCTTGTACAGTATGGAAAGTTTTCTTCATTTATTTAAAAATTTAGGTGACTTTTAGGCATATTTTATTTTAATAGATCATCTGAAGATCTGATTTAATGCACATACAACTCAGGAGATATGATTTCCAGTAGGGCTGCTTGAACCTTACCAAAATTAATTTGCCTCTGCTTACCATAAAAGAGAAAAAATTGTAGCATGGGACCACAGCTTTTGCAGATCTAGACTTTGCAGAATTAAGGAGATTTTTAGTCTGAGATTCACCTATTCATCTGCTTAGGTCATGGCTTCTTCAGAAATTGGCCTTATCTAACAACTGCCCCCAGAAAGGAAGAGGTGGTCCCAATCACCTCTTCCTCATTCTACCTTTCTTCTGCACTAATAACAGCTACCTGCCCTTTCTCTCTCCTTTTTGCTAAGATGGTACTTGTCAGACTGATTGATTCGGTTTGGTGACCTACCAGAAGCAAAATACTTGCTGTGTTATGATGGGGTAGCTTTCAAAGGATTAATGAGATTAATTAGATCACTGAAGACACACTGAGCATCTACAGTAGTATAAGGTGAGCAACAGTATTGCACAGGTAGGAGCAGAAAGAAGAGGATTTACAAGTACCAGGGAGTTTAGCCCATGACACACTCTAACAGCCCACTGAAATGCAGTGTAAGCAGTAAAAACTCAAGTGAGAGGTGCTTCCAACAACAGAAAATCCAAAAAGAGAGCTGAACCTGAAAGGAAATCTCCTTGGATTTAGAACTCTGTACCTTGTTAATATGTAATAGCCTAGTTATTGACTGCTTATGTTTACAGTATAGAGACCAAAACATAATACTTGCAACACTGTGATCACAGGAATATAATGCTGAACTGAACTAATTAGCCCTGCAGAGGAAGAAGATTTCTTCTTTAAAGTGCTCTGATATGGATATATTGTTTCCAGGACCAAAGCCTGTATTTGTTCTGCATATTACTGCCTGACTCAGCAGTAATAGCTGTGATTAGCGGCAGTCAGATAAACCTGATTGCCTAATGCAGATATACCTCAAGAAATGGCAAGGTTTATTTAGGGCTTTCTGATACCAGACAGTATCAAGACCTATTGGCATAATATCGTTTCAGGAAAAATATCAGTCAGTCAGTTTTCAAACAAAATAAAATTCTTTGTAATACATTTGAGTTGTCTATGTTGCAAGAATAGAAAAAACAATTTTTAAAGCATGCTCTTATTTAATATTGTCTGTATTTCATGGTCACAAATCTTGCTGAGTATAGCCCTAAACCTACATGGCTACTGGAGGAGACATTCAGGTGAACACTCTAAAATAGCTTTTGGGTGGGAGAATCACACAACTTGGGTTGATTACTTACCAAAAGTAAGATCTTACATTTTGCAAGACACCAGCTACGGAATTTTAAAGTATTTTGTACACTTACTAATCTACATTTCCTTTTACACATTTGAAGCAGCTGTGGAGTTAAATTATCACCTTCCCATTTCAAACACTGCCATACCTTCTTCAAAATTTGGTGCCTAGTGAATGCAGGTTGTGGTTTTATGTACAGTTCAGGCTTAAGGTAAAAAGCTGAATTTAGAAAAACAAGTTCTCCAATATGACAGGTGATGAAAAAGAAAAAGAAAGAAAAGTTCAGAAATACTTGAAGCAAAGTTGCCTTTTCTTGAGCAAACTTCTAAGGACAAACTCCATATTCTATAGATCTCTTCTGTGTTTTCACCACTGGAGTGTCATAAAAGGGAACAGAGCCACAGCCTGCTTTTTTTCATAGAGTAAAGGCTGTTTTACAACAAATGGATAGCTTTTAGAGCACCAGTGGGACAGAATAAGTCCAAAGAATAAGTGGCAGTACATCACGTCGAGAGCAGTAAGTAGAAAGGAGAACCACATAATGAATATACATTTTTTAAAGGATATGGAAACGGACAGGTGAAACTGGGTTTCTATAATCATGGGCGAAGTATCTGGAACTCAGAACCCAACACCTAGCTGGAAGTATTACATCATCTTAACTAGCCCAGCCACCCCAAGAGGGCTGGCCAATGCCCTACTCTTATTCTTGGAGCATCAGATCTGTTTAGCAAAATCCTCTCAAATGGGAAGATTCACAATAGTGGATGTTTAACATTTTTTTGTCTACAGGCACTCTTTTCAAGTATCTGTTTTGGGGATTCTCTCTGCATCTGAATTATTTCATAACTCAGTGCAGAGACTTCTAAATGCCACTGACATTAACAAGTTGTACAAAGATGATAATCTCAGTTGGACGCCACAGATTGAGAACATGCCAGTTTGTATGAGTTACATAGACTGTCAGGGATAAGAAACGGAAAGTGCATAAAGCCAAGTGTCATTTCCATAAGAACTCTCATGTTTGAGGAAAAATCTATCAGAAAGGTGTGTCAAGACTGATCCTACAAAATGCAAATCATTCTACAAATGCCTGGCTTGAAATCTAAAGTGAAGCAAAATAGAACTGGAAAGATTTGGGGGCAATATAATCTTTTCAGGCAAAGCATCATTTAATAAAATCTGTATAAAAAAAATGTAGAGTTCACTGAAGAATGAAATTAGGCAGAGAAGCTGACATAGAAAAGGTTATTTACTCTGAAGCTGCCTAAGAGATCATGTGTTTCCAGACACTGGAAAAAATTTCTATAGCTATTAGAAAGGGAAACTGGAAGCAGTATTCTTATAAAGGGCAACTTTGAGCAGTGACCTGAGGCATATTCCGATTAAACACACAATTCTTATTGTGCCCATCAAGGACTGGCTTTACTCAAATCGGTATGAAGATTTTCTGTTGTTTTTTGAGGCTAGTCACAAACTCTTGCTAGCCATTCCAAGCAGGGTCTGAGGCAAGAATAAATTTATTTTCCAATTTTATTACTAGCATTCGAAATGGATGAGTACGTTTGTGAATTCCATCAAGTGAGGAACTTTTCCTTTTTTCTCTTTTTCTCTCCAATGGTCAATTTATTTGGAAAAGCATGGCAAAGTCAGTGTTAAAGCAAATAAAACCAAGAGCAGGATTGAAGGTCAATGTAGAGCATTTTGCAACTGCCTGATTTTGCAGGGTGGCATAGCTACAGAAATCTGCAATCTATGGTCTGTATTACACCTTCACTATTGAAAAACTTAAACTTTGACTGAGCAGCACATCCATTATAGAGAAAAGACAGATAAGTCTCCTCAAAAGTGAGCATAGTAACCTCTTTTATAGACAATAGTGATATTTAAATCTAGTCACAGGGACATGTGAACAAAAAAAGGATGATAGAGGGAGTAAGAGAGAGATCCACAAAGGGATTTAGATGACACTTAAGTATTTGACTACTATTTTATACATTTAAATCTAAGAGTTATTTCTTTAAGATCTGTGTCAAAAATTTGCTTGATCCTGAAAGGCCTTTGCACCCATCATGGTCCCAGTTTCTGGCATTCAAGGTTGTCCAAGAACACTAACTTTCTTCTTTTTTTCCCTTTCCAAGAGTGTTTCACTGCTGCTCAGTGCCTGTTTCATATCTCTAACATATTTAAAAGGTTAGACTCCCTACAAAATACCAGCAAAAGAATGAATAAAGGTGAACTTCAGTGAAGGAGTTGCCCATCTTGTGCAAGACTGAGGTTAAGTCCCTCTGTTGTTTAAAGGAGTTTGAATCCACAACTTCACAGAGGGTAACATGATCCTTCAAATACTGGGTAGCGTGACCTCTTTTTTCTGAAGCTGTGTCACTTTTTATGTAAAGTTTTAGCTAAAAAAATCAACGTCACATGTTATTTCAGCCTGGGCGAGGAAGTCTAGAGAACCCTGGGAAGGTGAAATTTTTGCACTGAAACCTGCTGAAATATTCCTTCTATTTTTCTTATTGACTTCCAGTAGAGGATATCACACTGGGAAAGTCACAGCCAGTATATCCCATAAAGCCTCATCACAGTAATGGTATGGAGATGCAGTACCTCTGCTGTGTTTCATTAACAGTGTGTCCCTTTTTTTTATGGTGATTTGTTTCCTGAGTGCCTAGCACGTTCAGCATTTAACATGACATGAGAATTTGAGAAAAACTTTAGGAGGAAAGAGAAATGGGATGTGTGAGAGTTCACCACAGGGATTGTTTGTCAAACAGATATGACTTTGGATATAATGGTCTTTGGGAGAATCCTCTTGTGCCCCCCTCTAGGAACCATTTAATGAGATTCCCCACTTAGACCAAATCTAAGCACTCATTAGCTGTGTGGTCAACTGGCCTATTCCATACCCGTAGATAATATAAGAGCTAACATTGGCTTTTTCTTGTTGCCAAAGTTCTCTGAAACAGCCCTTGTGGCTATGGAGAAATGTCATGTCAAACTCAGTAGGCTTCTGCAGCTTGTGTAGAAGCTAATCAGCATTTGCTGAACATCCTCCACATTGTAAACCAACTCTGTGCACATGCTGTTTGCTAAAATTGCAGGATATTTTTCTATCAAGTTGCCTTTCCATTACATTATGCACTGTGATTTATATTGCTAACTCTGCTGGATTGTGAGTATTGCCATGGAGGGATATCTGAAACATGCAATTCATAATTGAAGTTGTGGATGAGGAAGTACTCTTTCCTCGTTCGATTGCTATATATGCAGTGTCAGTTAAAAGATGCCCTAAACATTTTTAATGGTGCTGTTCCGAGCTATTTCATTAGAAAATTTCTTTTGCAATTCACTAGACAATTCTGAATAGATCAAAATCAAAATGGAGATTTGAACATTGTTATACCTATGTCAGATGATAATATTATGCTTTTTATAAATAAAACATTTTGGCTTTATCAAAGTAAATATTTGTAATAAGATTATTTGAAGTTACCAAGTAAAAAATATTTCAGGTTCTCTATGACAGGAAATAATCTCAGATTTCAGCATTTCACACATTTTAAAGAAGAATGGATTCTAAAATGTGAAAATTCCTGTGAAAGGGAAACTTCGTTTTCCAACCAGTTATACTAATTGACATTTTTTTAGTACTACAGATTGCAGTTGTGTTTTTCTGGTGAACAACTGGTGTCTGATCCCAAACACTCATTAACTGTGATTTTCTCTTAAACATTTGTCTCTATTTTCTTACTCTCTTCTTTCCATGTCTTTCCTCTACCACTCTGACTAATGCAGTTATTTGACGGACTGTATGTTAAATCAGATATTTTAATTTAAAAAGAAATTTATCTTAGCAGGTCAAACCAGCACCAACAAATGTTCTTGGATATTTAACAACAGAGAACCCTATGTGAAAGTAGCAGAAAAGGACAGCGCTGCTTGTATTCACAGCTATTGCTAGCTATTTTGAAATTCTTGAGGACAGCAGGTCCCAACAAAGAAGGCACAAAATTGTCTGAGTTGTCAATAATGACATCAATACTTGCAGAAGGGGTATTGTGTTCTGATATAGGTGTCCACAAAGATAACTACCTATCAGCCAGCCAAGAAAACCCTTTGGTCATGATTATGATGTAACACGCAGTCTTCCAGAAAATTTATTCTGGATGAGGCAGTAGCCCATGTAGTGTCCTCAGGAGATAAGTCTCATGAAGGTATCCACTTCTACCCCTCCTATATCTGGCTTTGCAGCCTTGGTATTCTCACAGCATATGACAGCATCTTGAAAACTTGGCTGGTAAGGGAATTAAGTGAAGAACTTTTCTTTTTCATCACCTATTTTTATATCCCTTCCCCCATTCTTACATTAGATGAACTGATGCACTTTGGTATAATGCAAATATAATAGGAGTGTGTGATTAGATAAATGAGATTTTTCATTTCAGCTGATGAGACATTGTGTCTTGCTGCTCTTCATTGTAAATGTCTAGTCTATTCTGAGTAGCAAGACAGAGTTCCTCACAAATTAAATAGGAAAATATTTCATCAGCTTTTCCCCTAAATAATGGTTTTGAACTTTTTTTTTAGATTTTCACAAATAGTTGTTTGCATTACATGTGACAAAAACAGTTATTACGTTTATGATACATCTGCTAAGCAGATTGAGAAAAAAAATTAATTTTTCCTTCCAAATGTTTCTCACCTGTAAGAAGCAATTAGGATTCACATTAATTGTAGACTTTTTTTGTTTCACTGTAGCTATTGGAATAGCATTGGAAAGGAGCAAAATCAATTTTAATGTAATTGCACTTAGAGGGAGAAAGAGAACAAAAGAGTCAGATTACTAATATACAGGAAATATATGTACGTGTATTCCTTTTTACCATAAATACTGACATTTTATTTATTTGTATTAATCAATGCATAGGAAGCCTACCAAGAATCATTAAAACAATTCATAGTAAAGAAAACCAACAAGAGAAGGAAGTTTTTTTTTAAATCAAATATCAAATGAAATACTTAGCTAAAGATCATAGAAATAACTGTCCTACCCAAAAAGAAATCAATTTCAAGTTAGTCAGAGGAAAATGAAAAAAAAAAGCAAAGACTGACAAATAAAACCAAGAGGACGATGCAATGAGCAAGCAAGGGTAGCTCCCTTCAGATAAACTGTATTCCTCAAGCCATGGGGATAGGTGCAGAGATACACAGTTGCTTCAGTATTTTTCAAGGTATGACATGTATGAAACTAGAAGAAATAAACTGAATAATTTGTCTTTATTTTCCTTCTAATTTGAGTGTTTTCTTGAAGGAAGTGTTTTCTATTGCCTAGTATACACAAAGTCAGACTAAATTAAGAGTTATTTCAAAATGGCCACAAAAATCATGTACTAAAATCCGAAGAACCATAAGAAAAATACATTTCTCCTAAAACAGTATTTATTTACTGTTTCAATACAACTGTGTTAATTTTTAAAAATTACTATAGTTTCCTCCTTTTTTTTGTCCACATAAGCAAATAAATGTATGGGTCATGTGGAGGTGTCTAACTAATATACCATTGCAACCTTGTAGCAGTTGAATGGGTCAGAGTGCCTCTAACCATCCATGCCACTTGACAAATAACTAGTTCCCATGCTTCATTTTGGACCACTTCAACAACCTCCTTCAAAAAGTAATTTGTTCTAGAGGATCTCGGCAGTGGATGTGTAAGGTTAACAAGGCTAGGTAGGTGAACTTTGTACAAGAAGGTCCAGTTGATGAGAGTGCTGAAGTACCTTCATATATTTCAGATGTGTATTTAAGTGATTTTCCTACAATTGTACCTGAAGGAATACAATGCGTGTGAGGTTCCTCAGATATTTTGTATGTCAACATTTACATATAACTTAGTTGTCTAGATATTTAGTCAATGGGGAGCACTAGACAATTTGTAGAGCTTAATTCATCTACTTTCAGAAGAGAAGAATCAGAAGCATATTTTTGTTGATGTTTGTTGCCTGTAAAAGGAGTCTAAGCAATTACCTCAGACAGAAGCATGCAATGTTAATTCCATCCTAATGAACTAAACATATAATTGTGTCCATTTCCCTTGGCCACCATCATATTTTAACAGGAACGAGCTGCCTTCAACCCAACCTACATAAAATTAATACATTTTGTCTGTTATATGCCTACATTCTTGGTATAAACTAGTAAGTATTTTCTTTTGGATATAAACCCATTAGAGGAAATGAAAGCAAGGCAGTGTCTTCCACTCAAGAACTTGAAATTCCAACATACCTTTACACACTGTTTAAACATGTTTGTTTAAATGTGCCACGTTGACACATCCATGTCAGGACAAGAGTCTCTCTGGTATTGGATCCAGTGGATGTGGACTCCATACCAGCTATGCCAGAAGAATGGTGATAATGAGAGTTAAGGAAAACTGCTTTGACAGTGAGATGATCTGCAGCAGAACTAAACTTGCATATGGCTTCTGCTGTGGTTGATAACAAAGGGAAAGCAGAGAGAGGGCTTTGGAGGCTCCTAGCAAAAAAAAAACAAAAAACAAAAAAACCCCAAAACAAACAAACAAACAAACAAACAAAAACCAAAGTAGCAGCCAGATGTGCTACATCTTCAAGTACAGTGTAACTGCCTTTAGGTCAGGAAAAGTATAAAGAAAAAGAGAGAGAAAAGTCCTGAAGATCTACATCACCAGGTTTATGTTTTTTTCAGATTGTAGAAAACAACAGTAGTGTCTATTTTTTCCCTCTAGATCATTTCTTCTTACAGTGTCTAGATGGGCAATGCAAATAACCATTTAAGTGTGCACACAAATAACAACCGTATATTTAAACCACATCTTTTTTTATTCTACCTTGAATTTTCTTTTCTTTCTTTCACTTACAAATAGAATAAAGACAAGATATTATGCCAAGCTGGACAGTACACAAATTAATACTTCCCTAATTCTACTGTCTGGCTGCTTTAGTTTCATTTTCTCTGTGATGATGAACTGCAGGACATGGTTTTCACTCTCAAAACTAAGAGCTTCATTAATGTAGGCTGCTGTTCTTCTCACATCTTAGAAATTAAGTCATTTGCTGTTAATTTCACTGCTGTTTTTCATTAATTCTGAGTAGTACTTGGCAGGGTGAATTCTGAATGGATTCTGAATTGATGGGAGTGGATGGTGATGATATTTCAATAAATGTTCTTTTCTCCAGGTGTCTTTAAAGGTATCTAGAAGAGGTGACTGGCTGCCAGAAACACGTCCTGTAAACTTAATTTTTTTAGAAATGCACTGTCAAACTAGAGTTGTCTATACTTCCTCCTTTATATGAACCAGTTCTCTGGCATAAAAAATGTTTGAAATCTTTCAGTCTTTCAGGAGTGTTTCTGAAGTGTCAGGAGCTCTGACTAGGCTATTGTGACTAGTGCCTGAAAGTGCTATTAAAGAAATTACCTGAAGAAAAATAAATTCCATGCAGTACTCAAGATAGATTTTATACACTTCAATTGTTTAGATTTAGATTGTTTAGATTTAGCAGCAAATGTCAAATACTGGGGGGGTTTAAGATGCTTATAAGATAGTATTACAGGCAGCTTGTATTGATTAAATATGCATGTAAGTATAGAGTATTTAAACGTTCCAGCAAGATCCTGATTGAATTTGAACCTGAGTATATATATGCTATCTACCAAAACCTCTCTTGCAATCTCAGCTTTAATTGACCTATTAACATTTTTGATCACTGCTTCAAAATTTCTACATCCTGGCTTCTGCTGTTTTCAGCTACAGGGCTGAGGACCATGGAGGTTGTTACTGAGACTCTGACTCTTCCGTATTTTAGCAAATGTTCCCCCTTTTTGTGTCACCGTAATGTTTAATGCCAAGTCCTCCCTTCACTATATTCATTTTGGACAGTTTGTAGGCAAAGTCAGTCATGGAAACAAAAGATTCAGAAAGTAATTTTTCTTAAGGTTCCACTGCTGAGCATACTAAGTGTAAGTCATATTTTTTATGTGACTTTTCTGCTTTTGTTTCCTTTTTTTCTTTTTTTTTTCTTTTTAATTTTTTTAAACCAGGATGACTTCTTAGAATGCAACTTTATGTCTATCAGCACTTCAGAATGCTAATAGGAGACAGAAATTCTTAGAACCTTATTTGCTAGACCTGTTCAGACTGTGCTTTATTCATTTGGGCTCTGCTGAGTATGATACTACTGTGATTCCCAATTATTACATACTAGTCTAGTGGTTAAATCACTTAACCGGGTTATACAATAACTCTGGTCTTAAATTACACACTCAGGGGTGGAACCTCAGTTCTAGGTGCACCCCAGCCTGTGGTATCATCCTCCTGTGCTCCTTAGGCGTATATTCAGTCTGCACGTTCACACCTTTCCTTCTGAAGTGAATCCAAAACGCATGATTAGGGCATGCATATCTATAAATTCTTACACACAGACCGAAAATGCTGTAGAATGTCTCCTTTGCTTCTTCATCAAGAGCTCTAAACACCCAGTTTTGTTGCTAATTACAAATCTGATACATAAGCACTTAAGAGATAGCAATTCAGGTATATCATTTCCCCTTTTTGCCGCTTTCCTACTGATTGCCATTGATGTCACAGAAATCAACATGCAGTCTCCCATGAATCCTAAATAAGTGTCTAATTGTCTTTCTTTGTCCACTCTCCATGACAGAGTAGGACACCTTACCCAGCCTGTTGACACTCAAGTGACTTTTTCGACAGACAGACTTTATCAATAGTCTGTCCTGGTGACACTGAAGAGGATTGGTATCTCCTCGTTTGGTACCAGGCTGAGTGCCAGAAAGTGAAACAGAAATGTAGAAAGAGAAGTGGTATCTCTGGTGCTTTAAAGCTCTTGATGGATTTTTCTTCCATACAATGCATTGGTTGCACACATACAGGAAGAGCCTGGCATTCATAAATTAATTTAGAGTCACTCCTTTAAAATAACCATCAGCATGTCATGTGATGGGGACCAGGCTCTGCTTTGTGAAGTGAGAGACCTGTCTCTGATTCCTTGATTAAGGGAAGAAGGCTTAGGGAAGAAAGAGCAATGGGGACAACAATAAAAGAATTACAAGTAAAATTATTTTGTGAACTCCCTCATGTGTTACAAGAATCTTCTGAGATATAATTAAAATGTGACTTAGCAGCAACCCTGAGTACTTCCTAGTTTAGTGGTTAACTGGAACATGATTCTCACATGCCAGGGCAGGAGTGGAATACAGGCCAAAACAGTGCTGGCTGCCCCCTCAGAGTGAGCCATCTGCTTCCGTGCTTCTGACATGCGCCAAGGAACCCTCTTGGTTGACAGCTCCTCATTTCTTCATTTCTTCTTTTTCCTTAACATGGTTAAATTTGGAATTATTTAAAATGTCTTCTATACTTTTATTTCTTAGAAAGCCGGGTAGTGTAGAAAGCTGCCGGCATGTTCAAGCTAAAAAGGGTTATTAGCAGCAGACAAGTACAGAGGCTTTAGGGAGAATTTCTGTATCTCTTGTCTCATGCTATCCACATTTCATCCTTAATCTTGCTTTCTTTCATTCTGGAAAAGCACACACTAGTTTAATATAGCCTAATAGTTTTCCTTTCTAGTCCCCTCTCTTTCTCTTTTGTGCTTTCAGTAGATTCAAGGATCAAGGCCTGGATATTTCTTTTAGGTTGTTGAACTTTAGTGAATAAGAACAAAAATGAACAAAGCCAACATACTCTTCATAAGTGATAGCCAACAGAAAACTTCCTCTGGCTGAAAATTTCAAAGCCTATGTTTTCAGAGACAGAGGATCCTGGCTTTCCTATCATGCCTTTCTGGATAAATATTTTTTCCTATTGGGACAAAAAGAAGTAGTTGTGAGTGAGTTTGCAGCCAAATCCTTCATTTAAATATGATTTCAATGGAATGGCTGTGGTTGGAAAGAGGGATAAGAGTACAGGAAGGAAACAAAAAGACCAGAACAGAAAGAGGGAAGGAATCAAAGAGAAAGGAAAACAGTAAAGGACTAATAGTAGGGAGGAAGGAGAGAGAAAGAAAGAAAGAGAAAATACAAGACATTAGAAGAGGGTATTTAATGTCTACTTTGTTTTATTTTCATGCAAAAATCAATCTAGTCCCCTCTTTTTCCTGAACCAATTCTCTCATCTTCTTTCTGAGACAAGAAAAATCAGTTGTTGATCTTTCCAGGTAAATATTTGCCTCTAGTTCACATTGTGGCATTGAAAAGTTTTGTCTGGTTGGGTTTTTTTAATTATTTTTCAATATGTTCTATAAGCAAGTCAACATTTATTTTGCTTTTCTTTCTCTCACTGCAGAATGCCACAAGTTTTCAACATCCTAATAGGTCTTTTCTTGAGCAGACATGGGTATTCAGGTCCTGAATCAGCAAGTTCATAGACCTAATGCATATGCTCAGATTAACCCCACACAGCAAAACCCTGAAACTTCTTAGGTCATCCACTGATGAATCAGAGCCACATATCTCCATGAGATATATCAGAAGTTCAAAATATTCACATCAATGTACATAATTTTATATTTGTCTGCATAGAAACATACATGTTAAAAAAAAAAAATGAAAGAAATCCTTTGTCTTTGTATCAAGAATGAAATTATCTTGAAGACATTTGTTTAACAAAATATATACTCTAATATTTCTCCTTTTGAAATTGCACAGGGAAAATGAGACATTAAAGACATCTCTGCTGATACAGGTCTGTCCCTTCTTAGTTCTATGGTAAAATCTACACTGACTTCAAGAGGAGTTACGGAAGCAACACAAAACATCTCTGAGAATTTTACCTGAAAATACAGAACTGCAAGGGATTTTAGTTAAATATCACAGTACCTAACCAACGGGTGTACTTTGGTAGCAGAATCTGCAGTTTGGAGTTAGATGTCTGATTTCCTTACAGATTGTACAGAAAAGATGGAATCCACAAAGACATGCTAGGCAAGGAAGCACTCTGGGAAATGTGAAGATGTAAACATATGCCTTAAACCTTCTCCCTATTCTGTAACTTACTTTTGAATTAGAGGAGATGCTGTCTTCCACTTGGGATTCCATGATTCTAAAGTCCTGAGTTACAGCATTTTACTCCCTAATGAAAAGGATTTTCTCTTCTAGCTTTTGGATAATAAAGGGCCTAAAAAATACACATTTAGTTTTCTTTGTGACACAGAACTACAATCTCCCACCTGCTAAAGGAGTGCGTGTTCTCCCCAGCCATAGCTTTCCTGGATAATTAAGTAATCACCGCAACAGACAGAAAGTGAGAAGTACTTGATAGTCAACCCCCCTCCCCATGAGAAAAAAGAAGCTGGGTTCCAGTTCGTGAACCAGTGTATGTATTTAATACTAAGTAATCATTACAGCAGTGACTGGAATCCAGATCTCCCTTTTTCCCAGGTGACTTCCTTAAGTACCAGACTCTTTCTGTCTTCTGAGAAGCTTGTTCTTTCACTAGCTTAATGAATATTTAATCTCTCTCTGTGAAGTGGAACATCACATCTTGCAAGGGGAGGCTGTGAGCAGCAAACCCCAGAAAATCTACTAGCCTAATGCTTAGAACATTTTGGTGAGAGATGCAGTTTCAAATCTCCAGCAAAATAGAATGAATAGAATTGAATAACAAAATAGAACTGAATCAGGATTTTCTACCTTTACATGAAAACAACTTCAGACTAAATTTAAAGCATATACTCTATTCTATTTTGATGCAACAAATCCTGAAGGTTATGACATCCCTATTCATCTACAGGGCCACAAGGTACACCTAACTTAGCAAGGTACATCAGGAGTTAAACCTATTCCTATCACATCGCATATACAATAAATGTGTCAGATAAAATAAAATCAAAGATTGCATAGGCATGTGTAACACATCTTGCAGATCGGGATTTAGGCAGTCATCAGATTGTCCAGAAGCAGATTTTAGACCCTTGGATAATTTTAATAATGAAATGCTGACTGCTTGAGCACAGACTCAAAGAGTTATATCATCTCCTAATTCCCTTTTACGAGTTAGGAAAATTAAGAACATTAATTAGGCAGTCACAGACTGCCTAAATTGGGTGCTTAGGCTTCCTAATTGATTAGTAGAGAGAGCAAGGCACCAAAGAGCAGTCCAGAGAGTTTGCCTACTGGGACCAGACTCACGTAAAGATAGCTGTTAGGAACCGTTAGCTACAGAATTTGGCTATGTCGTTGCCTCCCTCTAAAGTTTAGACATTGGCATCAGGAGTTTCATCCAATTGCCTATATATAGGCATCTAGAGTTGTAAACATGTGTAAGGTAGCCCTTCAGCTTCCTTTTAGCTGACCCTCCAGGTCTCACTTAGTTCTTGTGTCATGTCCACCAGATCTGCGCTCAAAACCCAGGGTATTTGAAATAGCTATAGGGCCTCATTCATGGGCAACTGAATCAAACCTCAAGCAAAAGATTCAACAATAGACTCAAGCAGTGTAAATTTATGAGTCTATATGTATGTATATACTAGTCAGGTAGTTGTGTAAGTGAATGGAGACCGTGGATATGGTCACTGCTTAAGACATGGGTGTACCTCTGGATCTATATCATATTCAAGAGTCTCCATCTTCAATAAAATAGATTATCTAAGATAGCACTTGGAGCCAACAAGTGGAGAATTGAATCTAGCCTTCAGCCAATACAGACAGCAGAGTCCAGAGAACTATTCATGTGATGAAATACAGCAAGAATCCAGTGTGCTTAACTGAGGATAACTTCTTGAAAGAGCAGGCTTCAGGTGACAGCTGCAATCAGCTACAAAGAAACAACACCTTCCAAAACGGATTTGTGGGATCAGAAGGAAGGCAGACTTAAGGAACTATGTATAGCTCAAATCTGGTGGGTAGACTTCTCTACTGAAGAAAGGAAACTAAGAAAGAGAGCTAACAAATTTTTTTAGGAAAGTGTGTCTATTTTATTTTATATAATTATTGACTAAGTTTATGAAGACTGCCAAAAGAAGAGACCAGACTCGGAAGCATTCCCAAAACACAACCCACCTAGGCTAGCATTTTTTTGCATTCCTGATGGCTGTAATCAATGACTAATGAGTGTTACACAGTTGACCATTTCTAACAGGAGAGAACACAAGGCCTTTAATTCCTAATGACTTGACTGTGTAAAAAATAGGATATCCCTTGAGATGTAGTAGGTGACATTCAAGTCATCTCAAGCTGCAACAAGTCCTGAACCCAAATCCTGAACAAGTATCCTAATAATAAGACTCTCTTAGAGAAAACAGCAGGATCAACTCAAATTGTGATTTAATAGACATACTTAGGACCTGTAAGACATTAAGGCTCCTTGTTCAGAAGATATGGCATTAATACACTGTTGGCTTTGGAGCTGGAGATCTATCAGTTTATGGTCCTGAATACTAATTTAGTTACCCAGCTTTTCTATGAAATTCAGAGGAAGAATAGGAGTTAGAAACTAAAATATTTGCGGGCCATCCAGGATGAACTGACAACTGAGCAGAAGATTGGAGCATTAGGTTTTGGACTTGGGTCTCAAAGGTAAAATTCAGCTCATCTAACTTTTTACAGCTTAAATGCCTGTGACTGGACAAGTCACTCTAGATTCCCGTTATCATTGATAAAGGTAACTTTCAGGGAGCAAACATCTGTCCATTAAATTGATGTCTACGTAGGTCAGTGAGGGACTTCTTTTCCCAAATATAGCATCTAGTGTCATTCCAGACAGCATAAGATATCATGCATGGCCTTGGTAAGTCAAGTATATAGGTCCTGGTTTGAATCTGCCAGTCCAACACATAGATCCTTGGTTACCATACCATCTCTCCAAAGGCACTTGGCATCTCAGTAAGAAACATAACCAAGCTCTTTTGAGTCTCCTGATCCAATGGAAAGAGTCACATGTCACTATTCTGTCTGAGATTTCCACAGTATCACTTACGAAAGGCATTTGAAGGTCTGGAACAGAAAATTTTTTTATCAGTACCACTTAGTGAGGAAGGACCATTCCTATGAAAAATAAAGTCATCTGTATTTCATTGCAAATTGTTCTAAAGTTAAACATCTAAAAACTAGCTCTTTAGTAATTTTGAAGTATAACTATCCTAGAAAGCTCTTTTAAAAGGGAAACAAAAATAATCTGTATACTCATTAATTATTAATACTGAAATGTAAACCATAAAAACACATAGTTTTACCTTAAGCCAACAATGTTGTACA
The DNA here is from genome assembly GCA_013390005.1 of Calyptomena viridis. Taxonomy (NCBI): domain Eukaryota; kingdom Metazoa; phylum Chordata; class Aves; order Passeriformes; family Eurylaimidae; genus Calyptomena; species Calyptomena viridis. Next base: position 42,831 of record WEIV01006033.1, on the reverse strand, counting down.
TTTTTCATCTTTGTGTTAAATATACAACATTATGATGGATAAACAACTACTATAAATATTTTAAAACAAAACTGTTATAATACAATGTATTTTGTGGTATATTATTTTCTCACACCTTTAAAAATAGGTAGAAATAAAAGAGTATATTATACATGAAATTGATACATAAAGGAACCTCTAGAATAACTAGCTCAAAGTCAAGGTTTATATGTTGTATCTTTCTTGTTTAACATGAATGTTTATTATACATGCGAAGGAAAGTAAAAGATATTTCTTATTACCCTTTTCCTTGTTTTTATGAGCATGGTGTTTACATTTGATGGGTAGGAACAAGTTCTTGTTTTGAAACTTAAACTCTTTTTTAAAGTGTTTGTTTCTGAAGATATTTTCATTGCTTTTGTTGCTAAAACTTTTTCTATCTGTACATATTTAATATGTTTTACAAATAGTGTGATTCAACAAATAGTCATTATAACTCTTGTTTACAACAGCAGTGTGTCAGGGATTAATAAATACTCCTGCAACTGCCACTCTCTCTAATCTGTCTGTTGTTCAGAAGTCTGAAAATGTGGTCTTCTCACCTTCCAACAGGGCTAATGAACTGGAAATCTACTCCAACAGAAGAAGCAGATTTTGCCTTTAAATTTTTTCCTCTATTTTGATATTGTTGCTCTACCAAATGAACATGTTTAAGACCCTGTACTGTTTCTGGCTCCTGGAGCCATATAATTGCACATGCGTGTGTATTGGTGTATGCATACAACGCATCTGTGTTGTACAATATACTCTGGCCTGCATTTTTATGGTCAGATGACTACTGAAATCACATAAATATTTTACAGGAGGAAAAGGATTAATTCTCCCTAGCTGTAACCCTCTAAAAAAGAAGAGAAATAGGTACCTCCAAGGAGTGATTCATCTATCTAACATGAGATACTTGTTCAGAGGTGGCCTGAATTCTCAAGAGGTGTTTGTATTTCTACATTGATTCCAAAGAGACTTTGAACAAACAGTTCAGGTTCATTTTTTTAATGTCTAAAACCAGCTGAGGGGAGTCTCACCCTAATTAATTGTTCTGTCCCAAAGGAAGACGCCAGTATAACTGTATCTACACAAAAGTAATTGATGATATCCATGTAGCTAGTGTAGTATAATGGAAAATTAATAATGCTCTTACAACACTCTCTGTTGTTGCTTCCTCACTACCTCTCCCTGGGAGCTACCTATCGTGAATAACTATTCTCAGCTACTTTTCCTTTCTTCTATGTACTTGTGGCAGGAAACTACCTCTTACTCTCAGGCCTAATGGTACAGCACCATCCTGACCAGGACCAGTGCACTCACATTGGCATCATGTGCACTGCCTTGTGCTCAGCCCTTGACCTAAAATATCTGAAATTACGCGAGAGATGCTCACTGGAGTAATTTTTAAGGGTAGAAGTAAGTAAAAAAGAAAATTAAAAAACAGCTAAAGATAGAATCATACAAAATATATTTTGCTATTGACTCTGAAGAGCAGAGGTCACTTCCTCTTTTCATCCAGCTTTTCTCTTCTCTCCTCTTTACCCTCCCCCTCAAAGCAAAGGAATCAAGCTGGATCTCTAAAAAGGCAATAAAAATTTCTAGCCCAACCTACCAATCTGCTATTGTTCCTTCCACGTAAATGATTCTGAAGTCATTGTCATGTTCACACATCTGCAGCAAAAACAAATTCCTGAATGAATAGACTCCCTATATTCCCATGCTCTTTTAAGACACACCTGAAAGTCACGTAGACCTGGGCCACAAAGACTAAGGTGAGGATGTACAGCTCTCCAAGGCTGCTTAGGTGGCTGAGGCTTTCTGTCTGTGCTACTGCCTGTGAAAAGGATGGGCACCTCTGGAGAGCTGTCCAGCTCAGTTATCACAGTCAACTGTCTTCAGGTGAAATGCCTACCTCTCTATTCATGAACAATAGCAGAAATCTAACTGTAATTTTAGGCAGTTCATCTCTTCTATTGTTAAAGGTAGGTAAGATTAACGTACAGCTCATTGACCATATTCTTTGGTCACAAGGTTTGCTCTGTGATGACTGATAAACATAGAGCTGCCACCCAGCACGACAGATGCACGTATGAAGTCAGTGAACACATGAATTTCATCAGCTTCACATTTTGACCATTAATTACCGCAGGTACCTTGAGGTCTGCCCCCTGCAGGTGCCTTACTAGTGGTGGTAATCACAATTATCCCGATAGCAAGAAATACTTATTGGGTCATAAAAAAAACACAATGCTGAGCAGTGCCAAACCTAAGGGGCACACCACAGAGTAAAGAACAGTAAAAGATATAGATGATATATGGGATGACATCAAATACGTTTCTTCTATAAAGAAGCAAGAGGTGGGATAGGAAGACTGAGCTGAGGTGAATGGAGTATGCTATGCAGAAAGACAAGGTTAGGTGAAGAGACTGAAGGTCAGATAGGGTGAGAGAGTATTTTCTTTATATTGTATCTACACAGTAAGACAGAAACCTTTTTCTTGGGATCAGTGTGCATTCCAAGTCCACGAGCAGCTTTTAAATGGACTATGGAAGAAAACTTCTGTTTGGTGGTGTTGATTATTGCCCATTAGAGACTGTGTGGAGACCATCAAGCTCATTTCACTTCTGATTATGGAATGGACTAAAGTTCAGGTCTTCAAGAGGAAAAGCTGATTTTTTATCCACTATTCTAAAGAAGTAATATTTTTTTATATTAAATAACTGTGAAAGGAAAGATTGTGCAACAACTAGAAGTACACTGTAAATATCAAGGTTACCAAAAGTCACAGAGTAACCTTTCTAACAATCTGAAGTGGTGATAGAAAGAGTAATACAGAATTTGTATTGATGCAGCAATCATTAACCCTACACCCTCACTTTGATTTACATTAAAGAAGTAACTGACTCTATTTTTGTGTTCATTGTTTTTACCCTACCAAAACCATTTAGCAGGTTGGCAAGTTTACTGTCTATGAGTATATATGTGCATATGTGTGTCCACCTCTGTGTTTGTGAATGTATTTTGGGAAACAGATATAAGACTCTAGGTATTATATTATATATAATACAACTATTCGTGTTCTTAGTCTTATGCAGAGTCTGTTATTACTTCTGTCTCTCTTGTATTCTGTGGCTTGTCCTATCCTTTATAGAGGAGCCCTTGTAAAGCCAGAGATTGTTGAAATGCCCAAGTCCCTTATCCACATAAACCAGTGACTACTCCCATTATTTTTCAGTGAGAATGATTTGAAATCCTGCAGTGGGCAGGCAGTTTTAACTAGAAAACCAGAAAGGCTACTTAATACTGAAATAAGTAATCAAGAAGCAAGTATCAGGGAATCATTAGGGTGGTTAAGAAAAAATAGACAGAAAACAAGTAACTGAAAAAGCAAGGATAAAATTAAACGGTAATGATGATTTATAGTAAGATACTCTGAGACATGACAGAAGTCTCAGTACACCAAAAGGAAAATCTTGTTTGCTCAAATTATTTGTTTCTTCTGTCTAATGAATGTAATTCTAATATACAAGTGATAACACTGGCATTTCTTTGAAATGTTGATTCAGTTTAATTATGAAAATCACCAAGGTATTTTCTGGCTGCTGCATCACTCCCTGTACTAAGATTAATCACATCAACATCATTCATTTAATCTTCAAAGAGTAAGCAGTTGTCCACAAAAGCCTTCAAATAGCTTCATTAGTGCAATTTTTCAGACTCAAACACTTATCTGGCAGCATATGATTGAGAGTAAGGAAGGTCATTATATTCATCTGTTTCCTGATCCAATTTTTTTTTTTTTTATGTTTCTATATATTTTTGTGGATAAGTTTAAGATCCACATTCTTGTCCTTTATTATGGACAACCAAACGACATGCAGTTCAAATAGTGATAAAATACTTGGTGGCTATCATGATTAACTCAGTTTGCGATGGGATGAATTTGAACCAGAATGTGCTCCTCTCCAGAGCCCGGCACTGATTTAACATACAGATTGGTTTTTTTCACCAATCATGAGCACAAAAGACCTTAAGATGTGTTTACTTAAACATGCAAACAGAGTTAAAAAGGTGAGATACAGAGCAATGTGCCTAATGTTTTCAATGCCAGACTGAGACCTATTAACAATGTTTTAGAGAATAAAAATAAGTCCTACCTCTCCCTATTATTAATATTTAATTACATGCTAAGAGCATTGTCTTCTTCAGTCTCCCATGGATGCTGAAAAGACCTTCCTGTGCTTTATGTTACTTAAAACTTCTCTTGCACAACCCTGTGCATTTTCAAAAAAATTATGATACTCAGCATCCAATTAGTTGATATTGTGCCACAATCTTTGAGTAGTTAATTTTTTTTTTAAAATACAGCATTCCAACACAACATATTCACACCGAGTGTGACAGCTCACTACCAAGACTGCAATGACAACCTGGTCAGACACAATTATCTTAACTGCACAGTGCTAAAATAGCCACTGTTCAAAATGTGCTTAGTCCTATTATTGAAAACTAAAGCCTGCAGGTTTAGTTTGGACTCTTTAAAAACAAAAGACTTTATGAAACTTTCTGCTAACATATTTGCCCGCAGCTGTCAGTGGATTTTGAAAAAAAAACCTGTCTATCAGAAAAGAGGAAGCCTTGAGATGTTGGGCAGTGAATATATATTTTTTTTAAATATAGACTATTTAAGTAACTATAAATTATAAAAAGAACTATTAAAATGAATGAAAATTGTCCTTCCATTTAATTTTAGGTGAGGTAAAAATCAATTTTGCATTCAACAGAAAAACTTGGGCAGAAATTCACAAAAATTTATCTTAAGACTCTGTTGAATTGCCAGAGTTGCAAATATGGCAACCATTCACAGGCTTCCCAAAAGGATACGAAGATATGTTTGAACCACTATGTATTTGTGTTATTAACCACTGGATTCAGTTTAAAGAGAGAAGCACAGGATAGTTCTGTACCTAGAAACCAATATGTATGCTTCAGTTTTCACTGTATCTCACAGAGCTATTCTCATTCCTTTTCATGACTTGTAAACAGTGCTTATGCCCCATCTTTGGTTTGCAGTGCTATCTAAAATGAATTGTTATATGAAAGAACATTGTAAAACACAGACTCCATGTGTGACTCTAACCACTCAAACAATGTATAGGTGAGGCTTTTATAAACAAGGTTCCCATGCACAAGCAAGGATTTACTTTGTACTTAAAAAAAAAAAGAAAAAAAAAAAAGAGGAAAATCACTATTCTCAAAAGCCAGTGGATAATCTAATACCTCACTTGCACATCTTTGTAGATAAGACTTCCCAAACTTCAGTGCAAAATGGCAAAACATTTACTGGTACAATATTTATTCATGGCAGAGAAGATTAAGATGTATCACAAGAGGGGTTTACAATACAGGCTTCAGTCCTTGAGCTGATTTATGAAATCCAGTGAAATTTTTCTCCTGGTGAGCTCTTTGGCTACACAAGACTCGTGATGGGGGACTCCTCACTCCTGGCAAGAGATTAAGATATCGAAATCATTTTGTTGAGAGCAGACGTTAGGATGCAAGAAAGTCACAACAGCTGTAATATCTCCCATAGCTCAAATAATATAGAAGCCACAAGAGTGTGCCTACACCAGTATTTATCAGGCATTTTTCACCTGCATATTTCAAGTTCTGTTGATATCCCATCCTTAGTTCGAGGTGTTAGACTACATATACATTTATTGCTATTCCAATATATCAGAACTTTCCTTGCAGGAATCAAAGGCCTCTTTGGAAAATTTTTGTTCTGTTTTGCTAATTAAAATGGCAAGTTTGAGATTGGAGAATTGTACTTTTTAAAACCTTTCCATGAATTGCTTTCAGATCTCGTCCCTGGATCTTGGCAGTATGAGGCACATCATTTCAAACAGAGGGAATGACCAGACTCATCTTGCAGTTTGTCCCACTTAACTAGAATACTTAGAAATTCTTATGCAAAGTAAGCTTATTTCTGCCTCCACCTTCCCTCTGCAGGACATGATAGAGTAAGGGGATACCTGTCCTGCTATACACTTTTAAACAGGAATCTTCATGAAAAAGAGAAGCTCTATATCCCTGGAACCATTCCAACCACAAAGTCATCTGCAGTCACAGTTCAGTACTAAAATCAGAGTGTTTCTAATAACTTAGCCTTAAAGGGCTATACTCCTTGGGTGACATTTAAGCCCTCCTGTTCACTTCTCTTTTTTATTTAGATAGTGTTATCCTCAGGAGTCTCAAAGCTTCTAGGTCTCAATCAGGCCTTAAAAGGAGGAAAATTCTTCAAACAGGTCTTGCTGTGACAAATGTGAGTATTAAATGCTACTGTTCTTTACTGTTCTCAAATCTCAGTTTCCCTAATTACACATTACTTCTCTGAAAACTATGAATTATATAATAAGTCTAACCAAGATGTATGCTGCAAGTACTGCTTCAGTTATCAGGCAAAGATGAGAAAATATTGTTAATCACAGGAAAAGCATTTTCAATTGATCTGTCTCACTGTGTTCATTTACGAAGCATTCGTTTATGTTGGTTGCCTTTAATTTTAACAATAAATGAACTTCTGTTGTTAAAGTGGGAACAGATCCCTGAGTAAGTGACAATATGCAGGACAAATAAACAATCAATTAAGGATGTATGTATATCCAAAAAGTAAAAGAGAAATAATCTGTAACCTTTAAAGATGACCATAAATACAAACATATTTAGATCAGCCACTAAAAGTGAATTGGGATTCATCTCTCCAAGGGTCATGATCTGCCTTTTTTTTTTGTATTAAGAACACATGAGTTTTCAATCAAAATTGGTACCAAGTGAAAAACCTTATTCATAGAGCACGAAGAAGTAGAGATTCACCTTTCTGACCACCTTCTTTCCGGTCTTCTATATATCCTCATAAAATATTTACTCTGCTTCTGAATGACCACTCTGATTATCCTTAGACTCCTTTTCAGATTCCCTGATGATGTCATGGAAATGTTAAACCCATTATGCTAAGCTAGGACCTCCATCTACTGTGACCTCTTGACATTAACTTCTGAGGACAGCATGATACTTTTACATAAAAGTTAGTCTTCCTTTGGGTCATCAATAGGTAGATGCAGCACTTCAATCAACACCAATAAAATTTAAACAAGGCCGCGTAAAAAACCCAAATCCATTTTGTGCTTACCATAAAGAGATTGAAATGTCTATTAAAATGTACAATTATTTTCTATTGAAAATTAAGCATTTATACTATTTCATGGGTCCACTCCACAGGTAACACATGGCATTCCTTTTCATTAAGGTATTAGGGAAGTGATTACGAACTAGCACTCTGCTCTAATTATCTTTAATGTAGTGTTTCAAATTGATCATGCATAATGCAATTAGAAATCATAATTAAATTAATTTATATTGATTTAAGCCTTTATAAGTTGTTAATAACCACGACCCATTACACTAATTCCTACAAGCCAACATTAAAATTTCCACTATGCTGAAATATTTCCCTTTTCCCCCCTTCCTTGTGTCGGACACTCCTGCAGGAGCTCACAGGGGATGACTGTCGGGGCGCGCTCCCGGAGCGAGAGGGTGCTGGGGAACGAATCGATAGGTGGCTTTAATGCGGGAACAATGACCGCTGCCCGGGCCGGCAGCCGCTCCTTAGATTTCCATGGAGACGGAGAGACCCCGGCAGCCGCCCAAGGGGAAAACTCGAGGGCTGGGAGTCAGAAAAGTGAGGAGTGGGGATGTTTCCTGAAAGAGACGAACCCCCTCCCCACCCCTCCCCAAAAGCGCCTTGTGCCGGAGCTCCCCGCCGGCCGGGGAGGGCGCGGGCCCATCCGGAGGGAGCGCCCAGGGTGGTGGGGCCTCCCCAGGCGAAGGAGGCAGCGGGACCCCGCGGGGCCCCTGTGGGAGGCCCGGGCTGGGGCGCAGGGAGACCCGGCGGGGCGTGGGAGCGNGCGCTCCCGGAGCGAGAGGGTGCTGGGGAACGAATCGATAGGTGGCTTTAATGCGGGAACAATGACCGCTGCCCGGGCCGGCAGCCGCTCCTTAGATTTCCATGGAGACGGAGAGACCCCGGCAGCCGCCCAAGGGGAAAACTCGAGGGCTGGGAGTCAGAAAAGTGAGGAGTGGGGATGTTTCCTGAAAGAGACGANTGGCTGGAGCCGGCCTCCTGCTCGACGGAAGGCTCCCTAACCTCCCCTCACCTGACACTGATCTTATTCCGTCCCATCCTCCCGTCCCCATTCCTCCTCCAACCCCAAAACTCTCACGAAAGTTATTTCCCCCCATCTCCAATTAAACTTGTGCAGCGTGGCCCCCTTTGCGGAAAAATCATGCATAAAAACAGGGAGCAAAACTTGCAGCGCGGGATGTCACGGGCTAGGCAGCGCTGTCAAACGGGTGTACTTCCACGCCAGCCCTGTCAGACACCTTTCCATCAGATATGAACGCTCCAGGGTCAAAACAAGTTTTTCAGTGAAAAAGATGCCGGACTATAATAAAATCTTACAGCAGGGAGTGTCACAAATAATTTAAGAAAACAATTTGTGCTTAAATAATATTTCCTTTAAAATAAATTTGGAGTTTGCAAATCAGAACTTGGTTTGAGAGGCATGAATTCTATTATATGTACAATTTAATCACGGGGTATTTAAAATAGACATTTCCATCTAAAATCCAATCACAAACCAACACAGTACCTCGAGGCATTAAGATGATCATCTCCATTTTGCATTTGTAAACTGGTAGAAATAAATGTGACTTGTGGATACCAAGAGGTCAAGTACGGCTGCTCAAATATTTTTCTTACAAAATGACGGATTTATTAGACAAATAAGTGGCCCGGCTGATGCAAAACCCCCAGTGATTGAATTTTGACGTTGAGTCAACAACAACTCGAACTACATCAGTGCTCCAAGATTTAGTTATGATGGTAGAGATTACTGAACAAATAGGAGGCAGAAATGAATACAGATTTCCTAGGATCTGCCCCTGGCACCCTCTTCTTGACATTCCCCTCCATATGCTATCCCTATTCACAGTGTATTCTAATTAAAGGACCGGGCTATGTCTTCTAATTTTACAAGAACTTTTAAATAATTAGTCTGGTGTGTGTTAAAAGGGACAGCTTCAGACATAAGGGGATTTCGGTCCCTTTAGGATCTCTCCCTGGTTTTGCAGTTATCACAGCCTCTTCCATGAGAAAGGGTGGAAAAAGCCTCTGATTTGATTGCAGAAAGATATGAACCCTGATCACACTGCCGTATGCAAACACAGGCGTCCTCGGTTCGTTTCCAGCCCATTCGAAGGGAATTGTTAAGGGAGAGGAGGAGAGGGGGAGAAGTGCTTAGGATTTTGGGGGAGAGATTCCCCCTTTCCCAGTGGAAAAGATGTTGAGGATTCAGCATTCCTGGGAAAATCCCACGGATCCAAATCGCCTGTGAAACAAGGTTGGGCTGCAGCCTGCACAACCTCGACAGCAGAATTTTTACCAAGCTGAACCTGCCCCCTTCTTCCTTTTCCCCTCCCTCGCTCCTTTCCTCCTCCCCGCCTTCCACCCTACAGGTGTGTGCATCTAAGCGAGTCCCCCAGTCTGAGCGCTGTTAGCTGGCAGGGAGCAAGGCGTGTGCTGGAAAGCCTGCGTGAGCTGGGCGAAAGCGGTGTTATTCTTGCTTGATTTCTCCAGCTCTTTGGAGCGTTACTTTTACTTGCTAATCACGAAGGGGTGCTTAAATAATTGAGAGTACGTTTAAGCATAAAGCAGTCAGCTTCTAATCTTTTCAGGGGAAAAGGGGCTAATCTGCACCTGCTGTGAGAGCCCTTTTTTTTTATTTATTCTGTATATTACTTCCACTCTAAGCTGGACCTGATGGCTCCAATTACAGTTGAGCCTTGTAGAATCCATACCCTCCTTTTTGCAGCCCCTTTTTCTGCTCCCTTCTTCTCCACAACTATAAACTTTTTTTCTTGGCAGAGAAGAGGGAGTAGGGTGATCTTACCAGACAACATTTATCTGAGATTATAATTTATTTATTTTTTAAGAGAAGCGCTTCAGAATTCCCAAGCTTTCCAAACTTGCCTTTTTTTCTATTGCCTCCACTGTCTCGTATGCATATTTGAAGAAAAAAGAAGCATACACTGGTTGCCACAGTGATCTTGATTATTTTTTAATAGGGCATAGTTCGAGAAGAGAGTTTTAACGTAGATTTTCTCCTATTTAGCATTTGGGAAGAAATTGTATAAGAAGCCTTTATGTCACTACCCATTTTCACTGCTGAGTTTATACATTGGTTAGAGGCTTCTCAGAGTACTGCCAAAGTTAATTCCAGATTTTTATTTCTGTAACCTACTTAGGATGCAAAAAGGAAAAAAAAATCCCGTCAAATTAAAGTGAGTCCTCCTGTCTTTCCTGCTCCCAGCAAATAACTTGCAGCACCTAATAAATCCAGATGGAGTTCCTCATATAGCCCGATGCAGAAATAATTATTGTCCTGGCTTGTTTCATGTCAGAGGCCTCTTTGGCTCATCTGTCATGAAACCAATTTCACTTTATTTACATCCATTTGCTAGTTTAATTACTGTGCTGATGAATAGCCTCAAGGAATTAAGTTACGAGTCTTTGGAAACCTAAAACGACAGATATATGGGTTACCTTTTAAACAGAGGAAAGAAAATGATGGGTGGTGTGTGCACCAAAATTTAAAGGTAGTAAGAGTCTTTCCCTAGCTAGGTGGAATCAACTGACACTCAGCTCGTGCATTTACCTCGGTCTTGATGTTAAGTATTGCTTAGAAAGGCATCCATATTTTTGCAGGTTTAAAGCAAATGTTCCAGAAGATGGATGCCAGCTTTAGATCTGAGCACAGATGCACTCCTTATTTTTCCAGCCACCAAAAGGGGAAAAAATTTTAGAAATTAAAAAAGACTGACTTTAACACAAGCTATGCATTTTAACATATTTACCCTATTTACCGTATCAATAGGGTTACTATCCTGTGTTTGCAATTGTAGTAATTGTCTCAAGCAGTTCTCTCTAACTTCCATGTCTGTGATGTCCCGTACCAACAGAGGGAATTTCAACCAGCTAGAGGATCTTGTGTTTTTTATGTAAGCCTGCAAAAAAACAGAGTTTATTCTCGTGTTACCTGTCCTTGCTGTAGCCCACGTTCTTTCCCTTTCTTGGCGTGTTTTTCCCACCATTTGTAGCACATACGTGCATGTCTTTTGATCTGGAGATCAGGGGTAGGGACCTGCCCCATCCACCCGCACGGTCCCTGCTGCAGGGACCTGACACACCGAAGTGATCCTGTCCTCCCCTTCTCCATCGGTCGATAACTTTCCTGAGCTGCTGTAGCACCTCCTAATAATCTCGTATTTCAAAACTTTATGCGTCATGTACCTGAGCAAAAGGTCAGTCTCTTTACTGCTCCTTCTCACTTATCACGAAAGCAAAAAAAAAGAGAAAAATAAAAATTCAGCAGTCTCGGAATTAGGTCGGGCGTATCTATTGCCTGGGTTGTGCCCCTGGTATCTCACACACGGACTGGCCAACAAGATCCAGGAGGAGCCTGTGTGAGCATGTTCATTTTAACCCTGAAGAGAAAGTCTCCCCAAACCCCTGTCCTCTAAACAAAGAGCGGAAACCAGACCTGAGAGTCCGTGCGCCTTCTTAGGCTCCAAGCCTTGATGTTAAATACATCAAGGCATCTTTATTTGCCTAAAACACAGAAGTTTAGGTGGGCCGGCCAGTTCCGTTTTGAGGATTGCATGAAAAATTCATGTACGCAAGGACTTTTGCACCACTTTCCTGCACAAACTGCTTCTTCCCCTTCTCACGGGAATTTTGTGGATCCCATACTTTTGTAGATCTCAAGTGGGACAAACCTTCCATGAAGAAATGACATGCAGGAATAGGTAATAGGGCAGATATAAGAGTGATGAGGATGGCCAGAACTCCGGCTGCCTATAGGGGAGATGTTTGGCTTGCTAGAAATAGCCTTCCCCTCAGAGATACTCTCCACAAGGAGAAGACTGAAGGGGCGGACAGAGACCCCCTTTGTCACAGAAGTTGAGTAGCACTTTAAAACCAAGTCCTTTGCCAGGGAAAATGTGACATAGTTCGTCCCTCCAGCCTCAAATCTCGCTACCGGGTGACCCGAGCTGCTCACACGAGGGTATAAAAGAGCAGATCAAAAGAGAATTACAGCTGCCTGTTCGAGGTACTCCGGGTCTTTATATCTGAGAGAAATGAAAGGAGAAAGTGTACAGCAACCTAGGGTGGGGTATGAAAAGCTCCCTTCCCCCGCCGCCTCTCTCCTCTTCCCTCTCTCCCCCTTTGATTAATAGATCCATGTGGCTAACGGCCTGACATATGGTGTGCGAAGCAGCTTGAGATGGTACCTCAGGCATACCCTACGGCCATTAACATATTACAGGCTTCTGTGCAGCCACAGACGGACAGAGAGCGTCAGACAGACAGCCTTCCCTCGCCCCGCACCGCCCGCCGCGGCCCCGCCGGAGCTCTCCGTGGTGCTGAATCTCCGCCGCTCCGCTCCGCCTGCGCGCAGCCCGGCCGCGGCACCTCCGCCATGATAAGAGTTCAAAAAGCAGGAGTGCACACACAGGAGGATTCGAAACTCCTGCGCAGCTTTCAAAGAAGAGGTGGAAAGCGACATCGACTTCAATCTTTGTACATAATATAGGGATCTCTTTTTTTTTTCTTTTTTTCCCCCTTTATCTAGGGGAAAAGCATATTGTTATATATATAAATCCTTCACCACAGAGTACACAAAAATTGTCTTGTGTGGAACCCGGTCGCATTTATAGTGCAGTGCCAGCCTGCAGTGCAGAAAAGACATTTCTGCAAATGATCCGAAAGTTAAGCAACTCGCATCTATTGCACCTGGACAAACCTGGTGTTTGGAAGGGGGAACTATATTACACTAAAGAGTGTCTTAGAAGGCAGAAAAATCTAAGGTTTATTTAATTCATTTCAAGGGTTCTAACAAAAACATACATCACTCCCTGCACTTTGCCTTTAAGTTTCCTGTAGATAACCGCCCCGATTCTTTTGAACTTTGTTCTGGCTGTTTTGCTGAGAAATAAATGCTAACACTAGATTAAACCTTTCAGGTAGCTTCATCTTCTGATTTCAGGAAAATAGTATTAATAAAGAGCTTTGATGTTGTTTTACTTTCAGACTGTATGCCTTAAGGCAGAAAAACACTTAAAGGTACCCGGGAAAGTAAATTGCCAGAAGCGAAGAGCACCTCCCTTTCAAAATCCTGTAAGTACTCCTCTCACCTACATCAAATCGGTCCTGTGTAAAGCAGCGATTTCCTGGCTTTTGCGATTATCTCTCCTTTCAATGCACGCACGACGACATGTGCCCCTGTTTATATGTGTGCACATTTCAGTATTATCAGTTGCTAATGAAACTGAAGAATATAGGGGCAAATACGGAAGGCTCATTGCTATAGCCGCTTTTTTATTATAATTATTTTCTTTTCCCTAATAAGAATGTAAAACCCCGTGGGGAAAAGCCTCCTAGAGATTTACGGTGAGGAGTAAAGCTGATACAACGTGAATAGAGAACTGCAGACCTGCACGACGCTGAAGCAGTCCAGAATAAAAGTTTCACAACCTGTATATACATTTGGGGGTTTCCTAGCTATTCCGCTAGCAACCTCCTCTGTTCTTTCGAGAGTCCAGCACACCAGCACCACAGATCTTTTTCACACAATCAATACATTTTGCATAACACGAGTCTCTCCCACGCTCTCTTCTTCTCTTGCTCCCTCTCTATTTTGCTTTGCTTCTCGTCGGCGGACGAGATTTCTATGCGGGGCTTTTCTTTTAAGAAATTAGCGCCGACGATAGAGAGTCTCAAAAGCAAAACCTGCTTCCTCGCATCAGAAATTTCACTGGAGCCCACTACAGCATTTCAAGCATGCAGTTCGGTTTCAGATAGACACAGCCTGTCTCCCTCCAGTTTCTCCTTTCACCCCCTCCCCTTCTATTCCTCTTAGAGCAGTGCTTTAATAAAGTCACATAAGTGATTGAAATTAACATAAATCATTATTAGTTATTAGGATTTGCTCTAAATTACTCTGTGAATATAACACCAAACCCCATCTGCCACTCCTGCTCTTGCAGCAATAGATTGCAGATAAAATAAATGTCCTTACCCCATTAGAATGTTCCTGTCTCTGTAGCCAAAAGCCAAACAAAAGCAATAAATACAGAGCTTTTTTGTCTCCACTATTCAGCTGTGACTGTTTTCATCAGCTCTTCCTCTAGAAAAGCTCAATAGCTGCCTGAAAATATTGCATTTTATATCACCAAAGGGCGATTAATATTGCATTAACTGTATTTAACATTTTTTAAGCGCGAGTAATCTGAAATGAGTAAGTTTCTGATACTAAATACAGGGGATGTCAGAGCTGGTGAAAACAGCTTAAAATATCTGTATAAACAGATTATTTGTTTCATACTTTGTATTTTTATAATGTTATGGTATAGTGTGCTCTGTTTGAAGTAGAAGAAGCCATGCTAATGGTCTGTTTAAAGTATTCTGACACTGTCTGGAGACATCCAAGTCTCTGCCTTCATTAAATGTTTATTGTCAACACTTCAGTGAAAAAAAAGTCTTGTGTAAGTGAATTTCCACTGCTGGATGCTGTCAACACTTGTTTCATTCTGATCCGCGTGTACAAAAGTTTGTATACATTATGCTGAAGTGAAGAGAGGCAGAGATTTAGTGAGCTATAATTAGTTACCAAAAAAACTTTTGCTAGTAATTTGGTTTACATAATGACCATAATCAAGGGCTAAGTTATGTATATCGGCGCCTCGTCTTCTTTCTGCGCAGTCCGTAAGAAGATGTATTCATGTTGACATGCTATCCTCTTGTCGAGAAACACCTTTGAAATAGAGTAAAAAAAAACCAAAAAACTAACCACAAAAAAACCAAAACGCCATACCCACAGCTTTTACATCTTTTAGCTCTGTCTCACGATTTTAAATTGTTTTCTTCTACCCGGGTAAGGGGTGACAAACTGCCTCGGTCCTTCTCCGCAGCCCAGTGTTTGTAGTATGAGCCGCCTGTCTGCTCCCGCTGCTGGACCCGGGCTCGCGGCGGTTTGTCCCCGCACCGGGATCCGCCTCGTGATAGAGCCCTTGCGAGCTGGAGGGTCGGTCGGCATTCCTACCCAAGGAGGCACTTTGGAGACTTTTATGACTCGCTTGTGAAAATCAGTTGCAAGTTACAATTTATCTTCAGCGTACTAGGGACGACTATCTCTTAAAAAAATATTAAATAAATTTTTATATGAAGCCTTTTAAATACCTCAGTCTTTAGAATGATTAACGTCTTACAATATACTTTTATTTAATTAATTATAATTTTATCTTAAAAAGGAAGGTGTTTAACCATTTTCGCCCCACAGTTAGAGGTGCTTTGGTGTACTTGGATAAGCAGGCTGAAGGAGTTAAAACGCAGTTCAAAGGAGGATTCCTGCTTTCCCAGAGGGGCTGTGACTCCAATTTGGGAAGAAGATTTTGCATGCACACAGCTGTCCCTGGACGACCAGCCACGGAGAGCTCCCGGGCAGGGCTTGGCTGGTGACACGACCATAAATCTGCACCAGTGCAGAGACCCCCGGCCCCCTCTGCCCGCGGAAACACCGCTCTGAGTCCTCCTCGAAGTTGCATCTTAAACCAGCAAGCGGCAAGGGACCCCGCTGGGGAGCGCGGCCATCCCGCGGCGCCTCCGCTCCCCGCGGAGGCAGAAGGCTCGGTGGGGGCCTCGCACCGGCTGCCGCTGCCGTCGGTGTTGCGGAAGCAAAGGCGGAAAGTACGTGCCTCTGCCCGCGGGCGTTGCCTGCCCTGCCTGCCCCCAGCCGCTGCCCACTCGCCCGGCAGCGGGACTGGGGCCCTCCAGTGCAGGCGCGCTTTCTGCCACTGCTCTTTCTTCAAAGATTTATATGTGACACCTCGTTTTAAATTAACTTTTGAGCCCTGGGTTTCATTCATCCATCCATCCACACACCCATTCACCCGCCGCCAGCCTATCTATCTTGCTACGATGCGAAGAGACTTGCAGTTTTACCACGTCAGTCTCATCCCTGGGACTTGTATCTTCAGCTGACCTCCATATTTATCCACTACTTTTCCCCCAAACTGAACCGCTTCAGGTGCCAAGGGGTCGCAAAGGAGGAAAAAGAAATAGCTTTCCAAAAGCGGAAGAGGGAAGGAGGGGAAGCGGGCGGGGGGAGCGGGGGTGTCGTGCAGCACGCCTCCCATCAAGCTGTCTTGACAACAATTACTAAAGTTTTTAATTAGCCTCTTGTTATAATTCATTTTATTAATTTTCTAAATCTCAGCACATGAATTATTAACGGCGGCCCCGTAATTGTGTTTGCAGCGGCGCACGTGACGGCGGCTCTCCCCGCGTGGGTCCCCTCAGCGCCCCGGCTGGGGAAGGGGTTCGGGCAGCGGCGGGCCCCACTATTTTATCAACTCTTAAATAAGATAATTACCGACAATCACACCCTCGTCTGGCAGGTGGGAACAGGTTCCCAAGCGGATTAGAATTCTGCTGTTGATCTTTTAAAAATCAATTAGTCTTGCCTCCTCTTTGGAATCAGCAGGTAAATATAATAAAGCTTAAAAAAAAAAATAGGGCCGGCTGAAAAGAGAGCTATAAATAACTGGAGGGATTTAAAATCGTTTGGGAAATGCCAGAATAACACGGGGCACCACTGGCGGTATCAAGCTTTATGCGCTCGAGTCCGTCAGAGTTAAAATAATTATCTTTCGACAAATCTATTTCTCTTCGGAGGAAAGGGGGAGCAAGGAGAGGCGGGGAGGGAGGCACATAAACCATAAAGTCAGTGTTGTAGGACACTTCATTCTCCTTCTGGGGAGCCTTTTTACTTGTTGAATCAGGACCGAATTAGTCTTAATATCACATGAGAGTAAAAATCAATACTAACGTGGCAGTGGGTGTCTGTTACTCACTTATGATGGTCTAATCTAAGCTGAAAGCAAGCGGAGACCAAGTGTTAGGTAGAAAATCCGGGAGCCAAATCCCGTCTGGAGGATTTAGGACTGGAAAATCACACCAGAAAAACGGCGAAGTTGTGGAGAAAAAGGCCATTCAAAGGACGGCAGCACCGAAGTGTTCCCGACAAGGGGCACAGGCCGGAGTGCAGGAGTAGTTAGAGGTGGCAGCCGCCACCCGGCAGCGACCTCGGCCCCTTGCACAAGGGAATCAGGGAGAATACCTGGGGGTTTTTTGATCACAAATTGCTCTTATGTATGCAAGAGGCTACCTACTGTTGGGGAATAAATGCGTGTTTATATTCTGCCGATTCGTCTTTTACCTTACTTTTTTCCTCGGATGCAAAAGTTTTAACAATTCTTAGTTTGGATCTTTTTCTTTTCTTTTCTCTGTCTCTCTTTCTTCCTTTCTCATTCTTTTTCTCTTTCTCCCCCTCACTCTATTTTCATTATTTCCATATTTTTAATGAGGCTTTTATTAAAAAGACCTCACGAGAATTTTGTGGTTTTAAGAGCTATTCGGATTCATCTAGCAGAAAGCAGGATGTTCCGGTTTTGCACAGTTTCCTACCATGAATAATAGGAAACTCTGCAAAGCTTTTATTTCCACCATCTGTTTTATTAACATTTTTTTTCTTTGTACTCGATAAGGATTGTACTTATCACAAAAAAAAACCTCCTCAGCTTTTCAATACATACATCGGTCATTACTGTATGATACAAATGCGATATCACTTGTAACATTTCAATCATTTGGAGGAAATTAAAAAGAAACCCCAGCATTTGTAATTATTTTTATTTGTTCATTCCTGACTCTCCAAAAAATGACATCCGGTAATACTTTTCTATAAAATAATATTTTTACAAATGCATTTATTAAAAATTCTGATGACATTTCAAGTTAATAACAACAGAAACAAGTTAATTTCCGGTGGACGAGATCTATGGGTTTTTTAAAAATACCTTTAGTGCTTCTTTTTTAACATCAACAGTTGTTTAAAGTCACAGCTTCTTTGAACGTATTATTCTTTTCTGAACATCACGTGTCTTGATTCACAGATTTACCGGCAAAATTAAAAAGATTTGGCTAAAATATGTCTACAGAAGAAATAATCCCAGCTATTAAGTAACTTTTTACATTTGGCATCCGATCTAGTCACAGGTCATCAGAAAATAGGAAGAGGTTCTTTGATCACTTGAAGCAGTAGGTGGCATCCTATACGTTCCTAATGAACAATTGCATTCACAACATAAGGAGAGATCAGTTTAAGATTTTCATATTTATTAACCCAAAATAAAAATAAAGTATCTTGTTACATAATTAAGTGCAATTAGGCCAGTCAGAACAACATATAAACCTGAAACCACCCAAGATTTTCTTCTTTATACATATTTTGTAGGTGCATAATCCTTTCCAGCACACTGAAAAGAAATACTTCAGAAGTCCTTAAAATTTTACTTCGACTTATATTCTGCAGTTATAGAATAAACTTCAAGAAACACACGCAGCTAATATATAGTTAATTTTATTCGGAGCACCGATTTTCACATAAGAGCTATCTCAAAGTAATGATTTCTGGATTTAGCAGAAAAATACATCTCTCACTATTTTCTTTTTGGTAGAATTAATCTTATTATCTAACGGCCATATCTTGAATTTACCAGCCGTGTCTCAGAAATATTTTTCTTCTTTTTTTTTTTTTTTTAAATGCACCCAATATTAATAATAACTATTCTGTTTTCACGTTTGTTTTATTTGTAAGTATGCTGGAACACATCTCCCTGTTGTATTTTGGCGTACAGAAATATTTCTGATTGAAATTAAAGTAATAGAGTAAAAACACAACCAAGGAGAAAGCTCAGCAAACATACATGGACAGGTAGATTATTCAGTGAGACATTTCAGGATCCACACGTGGTTGTAGTTTGTAACTCTTTTTTTGTTGTTTTGTGCATTAAAGAAAATATTTACAATCGTCTTTCTTAACTTCCCCCCCCCTTTTTTTTTCCTCTTTTAAATCTAAATACAAGAACGTGACAAGAACGTTTGTGTTTTCGGTGAAAACAGGCAGTTAAACTGTGAAATTACACCATCCACAAAAGATTCTACCAGAAGCTAGTCTATTTAGTGCTCTGTTTTAAAATGCATAGAATGTTTGCGCTGCAAACAATGATTCACAAAATAATAATAATATTAATAATAAAATAAATAGATAAATAAATAGATAAATAAATAATATAGAGACTTTAACACGGATCTTTCCATGCCCTTTTTTTCTTTTCCTCTTTTATTTATTTATTTATTTTTTTTT
>WEIV01006032.1:25197-42144 GCA_013390005.1 Calyptomena viridis | reverse complement strand
AAAATAACAAAAAGAAAGAGAAATAAAATCAAAGAAAAACAAGTGACACCACCAACTGACCAAAGCCCAGTCTTTTCCTGAGCAGCAGTCTCTGCCCAGCTTTCTCCCTGATTTATATGTTGAACGTGACACCATATGGTCTGGGATATCCCTTGGGTATATTGGGGTCAGCTGTCCCTACTATGTTCCCTCTCTTCATTTCTTGTGCATGCCCAGCCTAGTCGCTGGTGGGGTGAGGAGCAGAAAAGGCTTTGGCTCTATGTACACAATGTTGAGGAACAACTGAAGTATCAGTGTGCTATTAACATTATTCTCAACCTTAAATCCAGAACACAGCAGAGTACCAGCTGCTATGAAGAAAATTAACTCTATTCCAGCTGAAAACAGTACAAGAAGTCTTAAAATAGTCTCTCAAAGTAAACCAAGATGCATTCTCCTCAGAATCAAAAAACATAGAATAGGATTTTAGTACCACTTATATAAGCCTGAGCTCATGTCTCCTTTAATTAAGTGAAATAAAGGACAAATGGGTAAAGATCATAAAAGAATAAAGGACAAGTGAGTAGGTTTTTCTTATCATTTTGATTTCAGTTTTGAATTCAGATTTTGATTCAGATCTCTTCAGTGTGGTTAGTATCTTTCCTGGGTTTCTACTAATAGCTACAATTAAACATTTCTTCAGCCAGGCACCTAACCTAGAAGCAGAATACTGAAAAGGCATCAAGCATTCAAATTTCATATTTAAAAATCATTACATTTGCTATAGCTCTGAGGTCATCACTGTGTTCTGCTGCCCTCTCCTGTCACTTGCACATTTTTGCAACACTACAGGCTAATGGCTAAATACAAGATTATGAAGATTCACATCCAATTGCATAAAAGAAACCACTGCTCTAAAATTTTTCTGGGACTCTACAACTTGTTGCAAAAGACTGTTTGAAATCTCCCCTTCCTCACTGCTGTGTTGCTTTGCATAGTAGATTAATTTATGCTATGACTCTCTATGTGGCTCTACATTTCTGTATTTTGAAAAAAAAGGGGGATTAGGTTATGAAGTCTATCAGATAATTCAGAATGAGAGCCTCTAAATGAAATCATGAATTCATAGAAACGAGAAAATTCTGATGGTTTCAAGGAGTTCAAGGTTTTACTTTGAAGAAAATAAGGAGTGATGCTGTCCTGGTTTGGAACAAATATATTCAGAAGGATAAATATTCTCTGATAAAAACAGGCCACAATCACTCTCTCCCACCAGGTTCGAGGAAAGAAATATCACCCCAAGACAGATGCCTACCAGCAACTTGAAATAACATATTGGCAATTGATTATAGTTGCTTAATCCCAGGGTGTATTGCACAGTCTGATAGTTAAGAGCCATCAAGTTAATTAAATTTGGTGCACTGCTTCAGAAGCGTAGCAGGTAACAACTTCTTGTTATGACTGGAATTCAGATTTTGGATCACCAAAAGTCCATGCTCAAGCCATTAGATTAAGTTAAAAAGACAATTTGCAGTTTCTCAGGCAACATTTGGATGAGAGAATTCCTTTCTTTGTCTTAAAACTTGTTAATGATGCATTTTATAAAAGATGCTAAAGTAGAAGATGTTTAAATTACTGCATGCAACTCAGCACATTCTGGAAAATTATTTCATTTTGCATAGAGTGGGTTGTTTACTTCGACATAATTCTGTGGAGAATTTATAAACTTTAGAGCCATAATGTTAATTCATTGAAGGTCTGTGTAGAAATGCTCATACTGAAAGAGAACCACATCATAAAAACTATATGTATAATGAAAGAGCACATGAACAGTAAACTCAGGAAGGCTAACAGAAACAAGAAAAGAACAGAATTTACCTAAATTTTAATTTTTCTTAATCCTGCAAAGGGATCCAGGAACTATAAAACCCAAAAATATATTTAAGAAATGAAATAATAGTACGGGAGTTTACACACTCACAGTGAGAGACAGCCTTTGCCTCCTCATGGCTTTCTGGAGACTGACTTATTCTCTCTGTAAGTAAATTTCCTCTATGTATTTTACATCTCAGTTTCCGAATGTCGTTAATACTTTCCCACTGTAGAGTAGAGATGACTTAGTGTTCTGCTTAGTTTTCTCCAATAGCTGTGTCTGTTTCATGTTATGACATAACCCCACAGTTTATGAAATAGATGTTTTTACATCTGAAGGAGAAAATTCTTTCTCAGTGTATGTGCAGGGGTCTGCAGTGTCTATGTGACCTAACTCTTTAGAGCTGAATCTCTCAGGATAATTTCTGGTACCAATGGGAAAATTTTCGTTCCACTTACACTGTGGAAAAATCCAAGAATATCCTTGAAATTAGTGAAATTTCTCTAGTCTTGTTTTCCACCTACCAACCTATGGCTACAGAAAGCCAGGAAGCCATTTCTCTTGTTCCTATTTGCTTCTCACTGTAGAAAGAATTTAAGGGATTGGCTTCTTGGATCAACATGATAAGATGTTTCAATGAAACAAAGCAGTGTCAGGACCCATCTACTGGTCTCAATTCTGAATGCACTGTATCTTCCTTTTTTATTTTTGTATTCATAACTCAAATCTTTTGCAATAAAACACTCTATTATGTATTCTAATTGAATTTAGCATGTCTTAAACAGATATTCTTTTGCGTTCTTACTGGTTATTATAATTCTAAGAGAGAGATAAGCCAGTTTGTGTAAGTGGTGATATCTGAGATTTTGATGAAATCTGTCCATCTTTTCTTTCCATGAAGTGAAATCATGATTGAGTCTGGTGAAAGCAACCAAAATACTTCAGTATGAGAGCAGTGGAACATGAGAATTAAGTTTGTAGAATTTCCAGTTTCTGAGTTGGAGCAGCACCTGAAGAGACACACTGTAAGGCACAGTTTTATCCCGGGACTTTTCCTTTCATTAACACGTACTTTGCTTACACATGAAACTCTTACCAGTTATAGCAGCACAGTGGTGTTACTATTGTAATCTAACTTGTTATGTTATTGTTACGATATTACTGAACTACCTTCCCAGTGGCACAAGATTCCTGCTTAGGGAGTATTCCAGATCTGGAGAACACCACTAGATGGGGATGTTTTCTCACGTTGGCCTCTTTCCCTGGGTCTGAAGGGCTGCAATTTCTTATTATAAGTATTTACATTTCTGATGACTGCACATTAAAAAAGAAAAACGAGTTCAAGTAACTTTCATGTTTAAGTAAGCCTCATGTGCTTGAAATGGCTGCACATGACAAGGTATGCAAAAATTGCTGAGGTCTAGTGTGTGGTTGTTTAGACTCAGAAGAATAAATAGACAGTGTTGTAAAAGTAGGCAAAAAAGATTGGAAGAACACCTGAGGCCTCCGTACTTTTGTATAACAAAACAAATTATTACTTATTTAGCTTATGTCACATGGTAAGAAACATCTTTTAGCAATATTTAGTATCCACAAAGCAGTTTCCAGCTCCAGAGTATTTAAATGCATCCATCCCCAAGGAAACAACCCTAAACAGGATGTGGGGTGTAGAGTCAATGATGAAGTAACAACATCTATTGTCTTTCTACCCTCATTAGTATTCAATATAATGGTGAGGACAGAGGCTGATTTAGAAACAGTTGAATAGCTGTTGAAGGAGATCCAACTCAAATCATTCTATGATTCTGCCACTCAGAAAGACCTGCCATTCGGATGTTATTTAAAAACACAAATATATTTACAAGTTTAGTATTTCTTATATATATTATATTTTTCAGTAAATGTGGCATGAAACAAAGACTGCTTTTCTGAATCAAATATTTTTTCAAAAATTTCATTACTGACATTCAAAAATAGGTTATGATTCNGCAATAATTAGTGATGACAGTCTCAAGCAGTCTGAAGAGGTCAGAGGTCAGGACACTATTTTGTAATACCTCTAGGGCAAGTTGTGTCAGGGGGTGCTTGGACAGGATATTGGGAGAAATTTATTCACTGAAAGGGTTGTCAAGAATTGGGACAAGGTGCCCAGGGAAGCGATGGAATCACGGTCCCTGGAGATGTGGCACCTAGGAACATGGCTTGGTGACCATGGCAGTGCTACAGTAACAGTTGGACTCAATTATCTTAGAGGTCTTTTCCATCCTAAACAATTCTATGATTCTCTGAAGCTATTTCCTGGCTCCAACAAAATTACCCTGGTTAGCTGTACAGTCGCCCTGGTCACACATTCCCACTCACATTGTCCACAAATGCATCACAAAGGGAATGTGGACAGACCAGGAACACAAAGAAAAATTTTAAAAATCACAATGTAAATGATGTAAGAATGGGACTGCTTTTTCATTGGTTTGTTTTGTTGTTTTGTTTTCTCTTCACACATCAGTGACCTAAAACTGGATTTAAGTTTGAGGAATAAGAATTTTCATGTGAGATTAATGAAATCTTTACTCCCCAACAGCTGTTTTAGCTGTTCTTATTACAGACCATATCAAACTAGAAGTAGTTTCTAAAGCTTGCAAGTTTTTTATTTAGTAAGCAGAAAGAGAAATAGACAATTATAAATAATTCATGTCATGCATAGCTATATTTTTATCTTTGTGTTAATAGGCAGAAAAGAAGGAACATGGTATTACCTCTACCCTGTGAAGCTCTTTACTGTTTCTTCTAAACCACTTAGCATAAATGTACATCCCAGACATCTCTGGCAGGGACTTTTATACCAATAATGAGAATTAAGGATGTGTATATAACTTCAGTTGGAGAAATCATCTGCAAAATGTTGATGGCTCAGAAGGAAATTGGAAATGTAGAGACTGCATCTGTTTGAATACGCAGAAAAAGCCTTTATTCAACTGCAGAAGTAAAAAGTAGTATTTTCCAATGTAGTTAGGTGATTTAGAAGCTTGCTTTCACCAACATTCAAAACCCAGAAACTATAATTGCTGGAGGGCTTTAGTTAACCTTACCTTTAGAAATTCTCCTATTTTCATAGTGACTTTTTTCCTTGTATATTCTGCTATATAAAAAATTCTGAAACAGAAAACTGAAACAGAACAGAAACAAGAACTATGCATTTGCTTATTTGTAATTTCTCTGAATTCAGTTAAATACTAAGCTACTAAAAAACTTACTTGTAATGTGTTGTACTAAATCAAAGATTCCTGCTGAGTCAGAAGGCACACAGTTTATAAATCAGACCATAAACATGGGTAAGTAAATCTGGGCAATATATAAAAACTCTGGAGTTAGCACATTTGAAACAGAAGCTTTAAAAGTAAACCTTTATAAATCAACTCCTTAAATCAAAGAGAAAACAATGATTTTTCTTGTCTTGTAGACCAGGGAAAGTTACTCCCCAAGCAACTCATGCAGATAAAGGCTCTGTTTTTAATACAGGTTGATGTATTTATGTATGGAGAAACTACAGACCAACGTTAAGCAAGAAACATAAAAACTCTAAGTACCAATCCAGAAACATTTTGACACCAAATAGTTTAACAGTTGGATAATTCAGAAGAATGTTTGGACAAATACAAGGTAGGGCATGACCACACAGCAAAGGACAGTCAGCAAGGGGCCTTCATCTGCTATAAATAATGCACAATTTAACTAGAGAAAAGTCATTAAGCCTAAAGTGAGCATTTCCTATCAGTTTATACAAAGTAGCTTTTAAACACTTGTTAAACTTTCAGCATCAAGGCCTACACATTCATCTCTTGTTGGGAAACTTGTTTGTGTTTATTTAAGTACACATTTGTATTGTGAGTTAAGCTCTGGCTTGGCTTATATTTCGTTACAGTTCAGGCAGCATTTCAGGGACTGTGCTGGCAAATGAGGTGTTAGTGTTCAGCTGGAACATAAAAGTGAACATTTTACACATAGCTGTAACATTACTGTGTAAATTATTTTCTTCTCCGAATTTAATAATCTTTCTGAAACTCTCAGTTCTTCAAGGTCAGAAATTTCTCCCTGAAGTAGTCAGACTTCCAGCCATTATTAGAGGAAATATCTAACAAGGACAGTGAATAAGGAGAGATAATGAAAAAATTATATAGCTACTAATAAGTAACAGGGAAAAACATATTACTTTAAAATATATTTTGTCTTTATTTTTACAGTTAGAAGCTGGACAAAAGTGCATCTTTTTAATTTGGATTTCACTTCCATGAACGACTCTGTCATTCTAGGATTTTTAATGAGTGTAAGTATATATATATATATCTATGTGCATACATGTGTGTATTATATGTTTATATATAGCTGGCTACACCAGGCCATACATTAACAGACCAATCTGTTGAAACAACACAAACTTTGCAATTCTATTTATGTTATACATCCAACTTTATCACCAATGTGAATTACAACCTTTCTGCAATTTCCAGATGTAACTTCTTTCTTTCAAAACTAGTAATGAACCAGGTCTAAGCTTCCATTAATACTGCATTTTCATCAAGGACCTGCCAAGGCTCTTGTTCTTGTCAGAGCCCCGGCACATAACAGAGCCCAGGAGGAACCATAGGAGACCAGAGGACAGAGCACACTCATTTGAGTGTATGTGGCTGCTGCATGAACTTCCGGAGAAGATTAATTGAATCTGGAATCTGACTGTCTTTTGGGGAAAAAAACCCACCAAAACCCACAAACCTGCAATCCCTTCCTCTTTGATAACAATTTTGCTATAACCAGTGCTTTGTGCACAATATAAATCACATATCCACTATGCTTTTTAATTTTTTAAAATTCCATTCAAACAGAGAATTCTATATCCTAGTAAGGGAGAAGAGCAAGCATCCAAGAAACCCTTTAGAGGCTTTGCTATTACCCTGTTTTATATGGAAGTTTCTAAGTGGAGGGTAGACATCCATATGTTAGAAACTCTTTACTCTGTGCAAGCATGCATATGGGTACATATACAAACTTTTATGTAGTCACAATTTAAGCTGTATATTTGAACTTTATGTAGAATTTGATATGTGGATTGCATTTGAAGGCATGTCAGACAGCAGTGAATATGTGTATTAAATCATTAAGTGGTTCCATACTGTAGACAATTATTTAATTATCCCTAAACTGTAGCATATGAAATACAGCTTTTGTAATAAAGGTAAACTGAGACATGAAGCTACACTTTAAAAATGTAAAGCAAAAACTAGAAAGATAATTATTTTTTTTTAGGAGTTGTTTTTTTTTAGTTTCTGCTAAAGAACTGTATATGCTATGTAGAAATGATCCACACAAGACTCCTGAATTGAAAAAGAATTCCTTCATGGCACATCCAGCTCACTGCTCCTCTTTGGACATCAGGTTACAAAATTTTGACTGATTATTTCAAATTGCTGATTCTTTCAGCAGACCAGAAGATGTTGAGCTATCCAGCTGGTATCAAGACTGTATCAAATCTCTTCTAGATAAAGAAAAGACAATTCTGAATAACAAAGTATTCAATAGAAAGTGCTTTGGCACAAAGGTATGACAGAAAATTAGTGAAATCAAATGCATATGTTTTTCTAATTATGATCTCATCAGATTATTGGTAATTCTGTATAACACCCAATATTAGTGTCTGTTTTTGTGAAAATGCATGTGCTTGTGTTTTGCTCCCTCACTTGTAGCTGACTTGGCCACACTGGCCAACTTGAACAGAGGAAGCTCACCCATTGGAAAGCAATAGATCAGAACAACTAAATGTTTTCCCCACAGGGCAGGTGGTTTTACTATTCTTATTATTCATTCCTTTTCCCCTGTATATACATTATTTTGTGGTTTCTTTAGACTAAGGGCTGTATTTACTCCTGTTCTTAAAAATGTGCATAACACAGTGTGTTTCAGGACTAACAGAAGATTTTGGACCCCTTCTTTGTACAAATAAGACTTCTTAATTAGTTGATAACTAGATTGTAAAACAGTTTTTGATTTCTGCATCTACCTGTGCAACTTCTCCTGTGTAATATGTTACACAGTTTTTAACACAGCTGTAGAAGAACTGTGTCTTTTTGTACTTGTTCTGAATAAATATAAAACCAGATCAATTTTAATCTTTAAGTAAAGAAATATTGGCAACCCCAGAGAAAAAAAAGTAAACATCCTTTGTCGCGGTCCGGGCCGCTGCTGACTTTCCTCCCCGGGCTGGCTCACTGTGACAGTGGCCTCCGGTGACAGGGGGAGACGCAGCCCCGTTTGCTATGCCCGAAGGGATTAGTCGGGGCTGCGCTTTAGGACAGGTGTAAGTCCCTCTACGCCCGCCCTATGACGGACCACAGTCCTGGGGAACGTGACCCCGGTGGACAAAGGAGCCGGGGAGTCTTTCCTGGGGTGCTGCAATCTGACTTTATTCCAGGCTTTGAGGGAATCACTCCCCAGAGCCCTCACCGCAGTCAGGAGACACAGGCAGATGTTACGATGTCTCACCCTGTGCCAGCCGGAGGGGAGCAAGCCCAGAAAAGCATTTCAGGGCTTGGTGCAACACCTTATAACAGTGGGAGGGAATAGGGGAGGAGATTAGGATAAACCAGTAGGGAAGAGGGATAGGAGGGTTGAGGGAAGGATTGACAAGGTATACTGACCACTTGGGACAAGGGGAGGAGTAGGGGAGGTCATGTGCACCATTCACCTGTCAAGCATTGGGAGACTCCCCAGGAGGGGCCTAATGATAGACAGGGAAGGTGCTGGAAAAAGGGGGGTGGTTTGGGTGATAGACAGGGAAGGGTAGGGAAGAAGGGGAGGAGTTGGAGGGATTACATAATAGGGGAGTATACATACACCAGAATGAACCAAATATAGGGAAGGGGGTAACAGAACATACCATTATATGATACTAGTGGAATAAACATAAAGAACACACCACCACAATCCTTTAAATCAAGGACTGTTTCTATGTCATTGAATGATTTATGACAAAGGGAATTGATTTCTGGAAACTGAACACATTTAAATTTTCTAAGCTTCCATTGTCCCACTGGAACTGGCCTATTAATGTTCCCGCTCCTCTGAAGTCCTTTGGAACAGTTTCCAGAAGGAGTCTGAATGCTCCTTCTCTCATCTTGATCAAGCCCTTCTTTCCAGCTGTACTGGCTGGGCTTTTATGTGGCACAAAATGTCATGGATGAGGAGTGGAAAGATGAAATAAAGATGAAGCAGCAGCATGATATAAAAACTTCATATCAGGCTGGTGAACAAAAGGCCTATCCACAGTTTGGGGGAGTGCACATGATATGCCTGTAACATCTTTCTTATTGAGAAACCTTTTTGCGTTTTCTTCATTACTAACAAGATCCAAATTGTTCTCTGCAGATGTGGTCCAAGCCTTGTTTTTCCTTTGAACGTATGAGAAAGATCACCTTTTAAAAAGACTTGGTATTTAAACCATGTGCTTCTTGTGGAGCTGAACTACAAAGGACTTTTTTTGTCTGAAGTTGGTTTCAGCCTTAGAAACTAGTCAATACCAAAAATGATTGGTGCACATAAAAATTATTGTGTTAATATGTCATCTCATAATAAGATGATAACCTACAAAAACCCTATACCAATGGGTTTCTGAGGAAAAATGAGTTCTGCTGAAATGGTTAATTCCTCTTTTGCTTAGGATGAACAGGAATTTGAAGCAAGGGACTCTTCTCATACAGATTTGAGGATCACAGTCTGGCCTGAGATTTAATGGATTGAAGCCCTTTCTCCTCATCAGCCTTCACCCAAAAAAGCAGCTGTAAATTCATAATTTCAACATGAAGGAAAAGAAAAGGCATGGGAAGATGAAGAGAAAAAAAAACCCCTGCATAAGTCCAGTGAGAATTGCAATATACCAGAGATCTCATGTAAACATTGCCAATATTAAATTTCCACTTGTGTTCTTTTATAGACTTAGCAGGTATGCCAGGCAGCCAGATTTCTGAGTGTTTATCTGAGATGAACATTGAAACATTTTGGGGACCTACCTTCGTCACCTAATATTCAAAATGCTATTGCAACCAGACAAATGTAAAATGTACCACTGAAAAAAGGCAGCTGAAATTTGACCCAGGTATTTCTGCTTAGTTAATTGTCTTTATGAGGACCAATCTGTATCGATAAAAATCAGTGGGAAAGGTATCACCATATATACAGGTCAGTCTCTTCTGATGATTTTCAGCAGCTGAAAGAGAATATGAGGTATATAGCTCCTCTCAGTTTTAGAAGCTGAGACAAGGTAGAGTACAGTATAACAGAACAAGATACAAAAACATACTCCATATGCTAAATTTTTCCTTTTCTCTTCAGTATGAAGAGATGCTGCCAAGAATAAATAGGGAAGTTCATAATACATTCAGGTTGCTAAAAATGTAATTATCAAAGAACGGTTGTAACAGCCAAAGAGAAAGTAACCAGCCAAGCTCCCAACAGGAGACTGGCATAGTGATGGTGGCAAATGCAGCTGAAACATAATTTTTTTTAGTTCAGTCCTCTTGAAAATGCTGTGTTCCAAAATAAGCTTTTTTCCCTCAAAACTTCAATAGATTAAGGTGTTTTTTATGAATGCACCTATGTTATAAATTGTATCAGACATTTATATAGTACCAGGCATCTCAATGTTGAGATGTGACAGCTAAAGCAAGCATAAAAGTATAACTTTTTGATGATTTTGATTTTCATAATTGCTTATCCAGCTGTGTGCAGCGGGGAAGAATGGAAGATGATCACAGCCTCTTCATTGTAGATTGGTTTACATGAGATCTAGAATGCTGTGATGGTGGTGGACTTTTATGGCAACCATCTTATTTTGGTAGGTGTTCTGCCAAAATTTGATAGCTCTGATTTCTATGGCCAAGTCCTTGTCTGTTACTAAGTGGTGGAAATTTAGACATCAGGACTATAGAAGAAGAGCTATGCAGGAGTAGGAATTGAGTAAGAAGCCAGGATGGGACAGTGACTTGCTTATCATCTCAGAAACTAAGGTAGATGCCTTCAGAATCATCATGGTCTTACAATTTTTGATGTGGTTTTTTTAATCTTGATAAGATCAAGATCAGTGGGCTGAAGTTGTTTCAATTTATTAGTGATTTTAAAGGACATTGACCTAAACTGGAGGGGATCTAGGAAAAAAGTGGGAGGACAAATCATGTCAGTGTGATGTATATACTATATAGTATATATATATGCTTTTTAATAGGGTTGAAGAAATCTGAGAAGATGTGGATAAACATCACTAAAAAGTTTGGGTTTTTAGCCTGATCTTATCTGAATCTTAAGGCTGAGCTGGAAATCTCACAAGAATGGGCTTTCTCACAGTATTTCAGAAAGTTCCAGACGTCGCAAATACTTGTGGTATTTCAACAATTCTTGTTTCAGCGCTGGCTTTAGCCTGATGTTGTAGAGAGGCACAATGTGAAAATTAGGGAGAGGGTGGGAAATAAAAGTTAACATTTTTAATTATTAAGAATTCTAACGTATTTAGCTAAGGGAAGCAGTGGCTGAAGAATCTCTTTCAAGGATGAACATAGTTAATGAAATGGAGATATTTAGCAATTAAGAAGCCAAACCAAAACAAAACAAAGAACAAAACAAAGAACGAAACAAAAGACTAGATTAGGAAAAAGCAAAATTTAAGAGAAAGATGACTGAATATAAAAGAACTTCCTGATAACATTTTCTGTTTAGTTGAAGAATTATGCCCCAAAAGAAAAAGACAAGATCTTATAGATTAGGACTTTCAGGACATAAACTAAAATCCTTTGAAGATAACAAGGAACCCGTGATATGTAAACACAATGCATACTGGTTGCCGAACATAATCAGTGTGGTGTAGTATTAGAGAAACTGGACAGATGGCTTCCTTTAGAACAGACATAATTATACTGCATATTTCTTTCACAGTTTTTAGCAATAAAAGGTATGGTTTTAATGGTTTCCATTCTCATCCCTTGCCTGGAGTCACTGACAGCTCTTTTGAGCTGAGGGTTACTGTGTTGATTTCTAATTGAATATGGTTACCTGGTTGATAGGTGCTAGTTAGAAACTGTTTAACATTTGAACATGAGAAAGGTGAAAAGAGCATTTTCTTGAAATTTTAATACAGAGTGACTTGAACAATCTGCAGGAGTAGAGATTTTGAGGTACTCAGTTTTAGACATCTGAAATACTGTGGCTTTGACCTCTGCTCAGATCTGTGATTTGTGAGCCTCTAATCCCATAGAGGTGAAGAGCCCAGCAGGATTTACACTGCCATCCAGAAGAGCTCAGACCAAGCTGGGCCTGAGTTTGCCAACATGAACAGATGCAATGGTTAGCATTAAAATTGTGCAGATGTCTGTAAATATTACTGCAAACACATTCTCTACCTGACCTTTTGAAAAGCTAATTTCTGATCAGTTAACTGTGTGAAAGACACCATACAGTTTCAGTAGTTTATTTCCTTCATCCTTTCAAAGATCCTGTGGATAAGTAATAGCTCAATAGCACGTGTGTTTGTGTTATCCAAGGTTATTCATTCAGTTAAAGGCATAGCTGACTGGCAGCTGATTTACTGCTCTTGTTTCTCCATCACGCAACTCAACTCTACCTCATCATAAGTCAAGTGAATTGCTTATGGTGTGCTCAGCAGATGAATCAGCACTAGTGGTCTTGCAGCTGGTTTGTATTTGACACACAGGTACAGCCTGTTTGTGTGTATGGCAAGCTAGCCAGCCAACAATTTTTGGCGGGATCCTGAGGCAGATGTTTTACAGTCAGATAGTGGTCTTCATAAATTTAGCTGTCCACGTTGCCTTCCAGGTCATCCTTATCTGCCATGTATGACTATGAGAGGAAGAGATATACTTGAGATACTATACCTACAGTGAAAATGGTCATACAATATGAAAAATAACAACACAAGAAGCTGTATTCAGAAGGGCTCTCTGTCCTATATCATGCCACTGCTGGAACTTTATCACTCAGAAGATACTGTAGGTGATGGGTAACAAACATGGGGTTTACTTGAAAACAGAGTAACATCATAATAAACATAGTAATAAATATGGTAAGAAAGTAACTGTTTTCCTTTAAAGTATTGACTGCATTCCAAGGAAAGGTCTACTTGCACCCTAAGTAAAGGCAGCTTCTTGGTAAATCTGATAATAATCAAACTTCTCAGTATGATTACATAATGAAGATAACAGGATAGCCTAGACTAACAAAAGCCTGGATAGATTATACTACCAATTTTATATTGTTCTGTAGTTGTACTATATACCCTTACTACTCTCAGAGACAGAGCCTAGAGTAAACCAGAAATAGGTTTTAATTTGCATGTCTTTAAATATCTAGAAACAATGCATCTATTCTAGATTAGATATTTTGTTACTTTCATATAATCCACAAAGAGAGAAAAGAATTTTCAAAGTAAGCTTGACCTCATCCGTATCAGACACTTGCCATATATCAGATTTATGAAAATATCAAGAGAAGGCTACATCTCTCTTCACAGATATAATTTAGCTGGCAGTTGAGCTTAGAGAAAGCAGCAAATATTTCAAGTATCTCAGGATGCCTATCAAGTGCCTTCAGACACAATACCTAACTCAGCAGGTGAAGAGAATGGATGTGTGAGAGCATCAGTCTTAAGCTTCATACAGTCATCAGGTTTTCTTTGCCCTTTAATGACTGACAGTAGTTTTTCACTAACTTAAGGTAATGGCATCACTGCAGCACAGTAACAAGAGACGCAGAACAATAAATATAAATCAGACTCCTGCTGTTAGTTCAAACCCAAAGGTATATATGGGTTTTTCCCAATATAAATTCTCTTTAAAACAACTTCTTTTGAGTCTTGATTTTGTAAATATCTTATAGAATCATGGCTTTGTGACTGCAGTGGATTCTTTAGAAGACACTCAAGCAGAGAAAATCTAAAGTTCTGCCAAAACAAATCCTCATGCTTCTGTTGTTCCTGTCCTCCTAAGGAACTTATTTTCCCCAAAGTTGAAATGGGATAACTGGTGTAGAGCATGTTTCCAATTTGTCTCCAGCAAGAGTTTTGGGACCATCAAGGTCAGCAGGAGAAAAATATGCAGTTTCTGCACATTAAGATTCCTTCCACACCAAATCATTCTATGAGTCTATGATTCTATATTTCCCATACTGCTATAGATCACTACCAGTATATGCAAACAGGAATCTCTTTTTCAGAGTTAAAGTAAAACTTAGGTTGTAGCTCATTGTCTGGCAACAGATCCTTTTACCTTGCTTTATGTTAAATGTTTCAGATAGACTTTTTGCCTCTTTCCTCCTTCTATTAATGTATTTGTAAATCTGGCAGCAAACTGAAAGACTTCCAAATGGAATGTGATAGACATGCAATCAACCATTAAAGCAGTGCTAAGCATATCTGTGGTAGCAAGAGCATGACCCTGTACTGGTCGGCCTGTTTTAAATCATGTACCACTTTGCCTGTAACATCTCAGAAAAGTTAAAAATAGTTTTTATTGAGAGTTACTGCATCAGAATAATGCAAACTAATCTTGCAGCTATTTCATAATACTTATAATGGAAGATGCACCGTTTTTAAAAAAAACTAGTAGATGACATTAGATTTTATTTGAAAAAACATATTTTTTCTGGAGCCCATCTCATCTTCCTATGGCTTCATTCTTTATTTTTAAGACATAAAAATGAGCTTTGAAATATATATCTCTACATGTGTAATGTAAGATGCATACCTTTGAAATATAAAAATGTGAAATTAAAAATGCTTACTGTCTCGTTAATTTTTGTGTCACCTTTATTCATGTTAAAATTCATTATATTCATCATCCTTGTGCACAAGAGAAGGGAGTCTTCAGAAGTGCCTAATCCTTTAGCATCAATAACCAATACAATGATAATAAAGGTATCAATGCACCTACAGGACTTCCTGACTCTTCCTGACTTCTGTGACCCACTACAAATCAGTTCTGACTTGTACTGACAATAAATGTCTGGAACTTTGCATTTCTGCTACTATTACTGTACATCTTATTTATATACTACATTACAGAACACTGCAATTCCTATAGAACATGAAACTTAAGAAAATAGCAGCAGCCAGTAAAATCCAGAAAGGAAAACCAATTAATGTAAATTATATGGTTCTGTAACTATAACTACAGCATTTTAGTGGGCAGGCTTCCAGTTTGGAAGGCAAGTCAGAATGCCTCTTCTGAGGATTTGTTTTTATTAGTAAAAGAACACAGCTACATCTCAATGCAACTAATGCCAGCCCACCATTTTGATACAATCAAGGTAAAACACATCTGATTTACTAGTAAATGGTACAGGAAATGTTACCATTTTTATTTACCTAAGAGTCAGTACCCTGTCTTTAATGCCCAGTTTTACTCCAGAGTTGCATGCATATTTTACTTAATCCAAGTAAAAAAATCCATAATTTTTATAGTTTGAAAAGTTACATTAAATAGCTATTACTGTACTTATTTCTTAGCATTGTCTAAGTAGTCTAAGTAGAAGTCTCATCAAGAAGCAAACACTGTAATAGTCTTACTGCACAATATGGCTACTGTTACAGTAGTTTAAATGGAATTCCAGTAGGTCAAAGTTTCCTTCAGTAACTCTGTTTTTTTCATGTTATAATTTCAACAATATACCTTAAGAGACTTTTTTTTAAACCATCCTCATGGACCAATTCATCTGCAATTTGCTATACTTTGTAGTTTTAAAAGCCCCCACATGTTTAAGCTGCAAGAAAAAAATTCTGCACACATCAATAAAAAGGTAATATAATTCAAAACAGCTGCATGTAACATGCCATTACACAAACCGATACCACATTTTATCCCCATTTTGTGTTATTATCTTATGTTAATCTTTAATTCTGACTATAAATGTCTTATGCCATGAGCAAATAAAGAGCAAAATTAATTGTATTAGAGAATAAAGCTACTTCTAACTATACTAAAATATCACAATTGTTGTACAATTGTTTTATCATATCCTATTACTTGCATTCTAAAATATTATAGTAGTGTTGGAAATATGTTACCTAATAAACATTATGATTGTACATTTACATTTAAATGTGATTATTTATATTGTGTGATGANGATGATGTATCAGTTATAGAGTTGGGAAAATCCTTTTCTGTAAATAATTTCATTCAGATATTTGGTGTTCAAAGCATTGATGTTGGCCATTCAAATTATAGAATCTTTCCTAAACTATTAGTTTTCAAAAATGACCTGTCTCTGCAACCTGAATTACGTTTTTTTTCAAAGAGTTATGGGTTAATTACTTGACTTAAGGAAAGTACTATTTTAACTTTTTGATTTGTCTTTTCCATGATTATTCAACCACATAATTGTACATTATGTCTTTGGGAAAAACCTCTTCATGTTCCCATTCAAATCATCTGCAAAATTGCTCTTGGCTTCAGTGCTGCAGAATTATACCATTTTAATCCCAAAATGAGCTTTCTCTTGAACAGATGAACTGTGTCTTCTGGACAGAAACTAGCTTTTCACAGACCTTTGACAGAACAAGTACTCAAGAACAGTGAATTAAAAAAGCTCTAATACACTGAATTTATTTTTGTAGTTGATCACAACCATTATAGAAATAACTTGAATCATCTCAAAGCAGAAGTTGGCTGCTCAATAGAACTACATTTTTATGGCAAGCCTAAGTTTCTATCACTGCATTTCCTCATATCAACATCCCCTTATGATGGCAATGACAAGGACTCAAAGCTGCAATTTGTTTAAGAAGAGAGAATTTCTTTTATTTACTCATTTTGCTGGATNAATTCTGACTATAAATGTCTTATGCCATGAGCAAATAAAGAGCAAAATTAATTGTATTAGAGAATAAAGCTACTTCTAACTATACTAAAATATCACAATTTTTGTACAATTGTTTTATCATATCCTATTACTTGCATTCTAAAATATTATAGTAGTGTTGGAAATATGTTACCTAATAAACATTATGATTGTACATTTACATTTAAATGTGATTATTTATATTGT
>WEIV01006032.1:11109-25132 GCA_013390005.1 Calyptomena viridis | reverse complement strand
ATACCATTTTAATCCCAAAATGAGCTTTCTCTTGAACAGATGAACTGTGTCTTCTGGACAGAAACTAGCTTTTCACAGACCTTTGACAGAACAAGTACTCAAGAACAGTGAATTAAAAAAGCTCTAATACACTGAATTTATTTTTGTAGTTGATCACAACCATTATAGAAATAACTTGAATCATCTCAAAGCAGAAGTTGGCTGCTCAATAGAACTACATTTTTATGGCAAGCCTAAGTTTCTATCACTGCATTTCCTCATATCAACATCCCCTTATGATGGCAATGACAAGGACTCAAAGCTGCAATTTGTTTAAGAAGAGAGAATTTCTTTTATTTACTCATTTTGCTGGATCTGGTGGAATTGATTAGGAGGTGGCAGATCTCTCCCTTTAGAACTCACAGTGCAAAGGTGGTATGGGACTCTCTTTCAAGAAACTGTACTAACTGCAGACCGAGTTATTCTGCTGCTAGCTCACTCTACCATTTAGATGTTCCTTCTCAGCAGGATCTCTCACAGCTCCAGTGAGAACCACAACAGGCTTAGTTTAACCATGAAGTCTTGGTGGTCTTCAGTGTTCTGGTGTAAAGCTTATATCCCTCAAGCCCTGTGACTCATGAGGTATCCTCACAGTGCACCAGCTTTCCTCCTATATCATGATCTCACATCAGACACAAGGAGGAAGGTAATACAGGAAGATATTTTGCCAAATCTGTGTTTTCCCCCACCTGCATCCCCAGCTGAGAGGAATGTCTGTCTTTCTCTTGTCTCTAATCCGGCTGAAACTCTCCCTTCTTCTGAGACACAGGCATGTGGTCTCAGCATGAACCAAGTTATAGATGTCCTTTCAATACAGGATGGACTTAGAGATGATTTGTACATTATCCCATAGAGGTCTGTGAGCAAAAGGTTCAATATTTCTCTGCTCCCTTCCTCTCTACTGATATCAAGGAAATGTTTCTACCTCCATTGCCCAACCAAACATGGCAGAACAAGTCTTTATTCTGTCAAATACTTGGGTATATGCCAGGAGAAAGACTACTTGTACTTGGAAGACTATTTGTAAGATTGTTGATTTTTGCTATAACACTACAAAAATGAAATATAAATAAATATTTAATTTAAAATCCAACCCAACCAACCAACTAAAATCCCCAAACCCCTAAAAAGCTACAAAACCCCAATCCATTTAAATAATTTCCTCTAAAAGTTGCATTTAATGTTTGGCATGGAAAGACTTTATGCACATCTGTATATAAAGAACACCTAACAAAAAGTGGCCAGCAGCTTTAAATCATAATATAGATAAACCTTGCACTCAAGTTAATCATCACACACCGGCACTGAGACACATCCTTTTCTTCTCTGCTCTCACATTCCCAGATAGATTCTGTACGGATTTTGCTCACAAGAAATATTAAAGCTGTAAACTTTTTTTCCCATCCACATTCCCATAAACCCATAAAGAGGGTGGCAAGTAAAAGAAGTGTATGTCAGAAATGCTCCAGCTGTTCCCCATGCTCAGTGCTCTTTCCTTTTCCAGCATATTCCTCACCCAATTCTCTTTATTCAAAACACACAATAAAAATACCAGCTAAAGGGAAGAAAATTTTTCACAGATACTTATGTACCTTCAGCTCTAACTCTTCTTACTGCTATGGCCTCAAGCAGCCCTTTTCCAATTCATCTGTAAAATCCACACTATACTGGCATATGAAGAGCTACTCTCTTTCAAACACTGCCCAGCTGCCACTCTGTCTTCTGGCCCTCAGAACTGACCAAAGTCTGGATTTAAATGTTCAGTTCCCCTTCCCAATGTTGTTCTCATCTTTTAACTCAGATATATGAGGACTCCAGACCTGGCTTCCCACATGCTTGATAAATGTCTTTTCCAACAGTCAGCTCCTGTTTTTCTGCCTGTCTTCTCCTCTTCCTTTGCATATATCACCATTTATTCAAAATGAATAAATGATGTTCAGAAGGAGGAGTGCCAGCTGACAAATATATTTATTTGAAATTCATGCAGAGAGAGGTTTGACTTAAACTTCTGCATCCTAAGGTATCTGAAGCACATGAGAGTTAAAAGCATCATGGTTTCAAATGGCCCAGCTTAGAATTCTCTTTTTAAACTCTTGGTGAAAGCTTGCAGTAGATGGATAAGCTCAGGTCAGATGTTTGTACATGAAGTAACTCGTGTAATTATTGACCAACATGAAGGGGAGAAACAGCTGGGTGAAAACTAGTGAATATGTCAAAGATACTGGATCTCTCAGTGACAGATTTTTGCACTGGTCTCTTATAGTCTGGCACCTTGTAGAGACTCAGAGAGCTGCAGCAGTCTGTCAGGATCTGCTGGACAAGATCTCTACCACGTGCAGATACTGCATCTCACTATTTCTTCAGGAATCTTCACTCAGGAAACACGTATACATGCATTTGCTCTGTGGATTTCTTTTGTGAGCCAAGGTTATAAAGATTCTTCCCTTTGAAGGAAGCCCAGAGGCCTGGCCTGAAGCCAGAGCTGACCAGCATCCAAGGATGTGACTCAAGCTGTCAGAAGCAGAGGCTCCTCCTCAGGCCTGTGTACAGTAGAAGTTTGCAATTAGAACCTCTTCTTAGAGCACTCAATCAGAGGAAAAACTATGGGTTGTTAAGTGACAACCTCTCATTCCAGCAACCATGAAAACTGTTGCAATTGTCCAAGACAAACACTTTGCTTCCCTGGCTGTTCCAGACTGTGGGCAAAGGACAGTAGCCTGTGGTCAGCTTCTGAAGACCCATATTCACAGTGGTACTTCAGAATCCACAAGCAACATTAAATGGAGCTTGAAATTGGGAATACAGCAGGGACATAGGTGGCAGCTGCCCCAGTCCTCAGCTGATTCTTCCATGACAAATCCTGTCCATTGCTGGCCATCAGAGAAGCCCACTGAACTGAGACTCCCAGCACAGATTGTGTAGCCTGATCTAACAGTTTGTGCAGACCCTGATTTAAGATTTATGGTTATCTGTCTCGGTAGTTCAGGTATCTGACATGGATTCTAAAAACCACAACAATAAGCACACTATTCCCTAAAATGTATGTCCAAAAGAAAAGCAAGTATAGGGATTTTTCCTAAAGCTTTTCCTCAGGGACATACTTGCCTAGATGTGGTCCTATTGCATGGGCTGTAGTCTGTGAACTAGCCCATTGAATGAGTTGGAGTTGGATTTGTTCCAGAGAAGTCTTTGAAGGCCTCTTCCTAGGGACATGAGAGACAAAGTATGACAAACATACAAATATAAATCCCAAATATAAATCCCAAATATTCTAAACCCAGATTGCTTCAAGAAGAAGTGATACTGTCATCAGGCTCCTCTTAAGACCAAAGGTATCCCTCATGATTCCCGTAGCCCTTATGCTCTGGAAAGTCAAGGAGAAACCATTAGAAGTCTGCAATTCTCCAGCAAGTCAATCTAATGAGCACTTTGTCTATAAATGGTTGATCCAGAACATTAAGATGATCAGAGGGACATTTCCTGACCTGAAGTGAGTGTGGGAAGTAAGGAAGACCAAGGAGGAATGACCCCAAGGATACCTGTCTGCCAGAGTAATGATCATTCTGGGAGTCCTCTGTTTTCTTAGCCTCTCAGGTGTCTTATGCACTATGTTATGTGATAATTTGAAAAGTAGTTATGTGCCAATAGTGGTGAAGATACAGAATAAATCTACGTTGCATGTCAGTCTCCCCTACTCCTCAAGGTTTATATCTATTATTAGTGTTATTAATGTTATTATTAGTGTTATTGATGCTTCACCTTACAAAAAAGAGAGAGAGAAATAAAAACCATTGTGGGATAATAGTACAGATAATTCTAGATAGTAATCATGGAAAACATGGAAGACTGATCAGAATGCTTAAGGTTGTATTGGGATATGTACCTGGCTGAGGTGCTCCTGGAGTAAGAGGTGCTAGCAGAACACTTGTGTATGGGATCATTCTAACCTGCATTTTGTTGGTATGTCAAGGGGGTGCATAAGGATCATAAGATCTTGGGTTTGCCGCCTCTCTCCTTTACCATTTGCATTAAACTGAGCTCAGTGTTTCTCCCAAATGCTCACTGTGCCAGGGTAAGTTAGGCAGGCAGTGATGATGGCCCCCTGATGCTACATGGAGGTACCAAACTAGAATGGCGCTCTTTCCCCTGCCAGGTCAATGTTCTCTAGCCCTGAGGCCAGCTGGCACCATCCTGCCACAGCTGTACTCTTAAACAAGCTGTCCAGAGAGAGTGGCTGTATCCAAACTGCTTGCACAGGTTTGTTTCTTGACCATGTTTAACTTTCACACTACGTCCAGGAATTGTTCTGCAAAACTTTTAGTTGACTTGAAACAAAATGGTTCTGAAAATTTAACCATGTGCGTGAATGATTAACAGGCACTGTGACTGAGTCCTTAATTTGGTAAGCCTGGCATAAACTGGTGCTGGGATCACAATGGTGTGTTAGTGCTCACTTATTCTCCCAGCCCTCCTGTGTGGCAGAGAAACACTATTCAGCCATTTTTCGTAACTAGGAACTGAGGCCAAGAAGTCAGGGCTGATGTACACAAACACATCGATTGGAAGAACAGTCCTTGCTTTGCTTCTTGTCATGCCATTTATTCCCTCAAGGGCCCTATCTCCCTTTTATTTCGGGAAGAAACTATTTAAGGGTTTTCCTCATACCTATCATTTCAGCTACTAAAAGGCCAGCCTTTATTCCCACCAACATATTCTTGACTTTTAAGATTTCATAATTTGTAGAATATCACACTATAAGTCTCTTCATATTCCTTCAATTTTATTCTTGGATCTGTCCTCCACTGACAAGTAATATCAGTGTTACATAAGGAAAAAGTGTATTGAGATATTTCTTGTCACTGTCACACATTATCCTTCATCTCCTGGGTATTTGTTTTGCTTCTTGTCCTATAATTATAATGGTCATTTTTTCAAAGATCACTCTTTTTGTTCTACATAATGCTTAGGATAAGACAGGTTATATGTCTGTAACAATATTTCCAAATAATAATGCAAATCATATTAATTTGATCCCATTATTATATTGGTCATTAACACAAAAAAGTATAGCATACAGTATTTACAGATCAACCTTTTCTTTAAAATTCCTGGTGGTAGTGGTGGTGTTTTTTTCTGTTTTATCATCATCATCATCATCATATCAGCATCATTATTATAATAGTATTTTACTTTGTTTCAATTATTGTACTTTTTTATCTCAACTCACAAGTCTGATTTTTGATTCTCCTCCCTGTTCCACTGGGATGGGGTGGAAGTGAGTGAGCTGCTGCATAGTGTTTAGTTGCCATTTAGGCTTTAATCAAAATAGTCCTATATGAAAGGCACAAAAAAGGAAAAGGAGAAATAAAAACACATAAAAAGTTAAAAATTATTAGAAAGTACAGAAACAAACATCTCTTTCCACATTCCCATTGTTCATCATTCTCACTAATCTGTCTTTTTTCTAAGATATTCAAAGTTACAGCAAGAAAGACCATATATGTCCCTTTCTCTGCAGCTCATTTGTATTTTTCATGTATATCCAAGACAGTCATTTCTGAAGGTATAATTGAAAATATAAATTTTTCTCCCTCAGAGGTTACCAGGAGTTTAACATGGTGTAATATATAAAACTTAACTCTAACTCATGTTCTTTTCACCTCACTCCACCCTCCCAAAAGAAAAAAAAAATCAGGATAAAGCAAGTTTAGTTTGACATCTCAGCTGGTTTGTTATTGCCTATTTTAAA
This sequence comes from Calyptomena viridis, assembly GCA_013390005.1. NCBI lineage: Eukaryota > Metazoa > Chordata > Aves > Passeriformes > Eurylaimidae > Calyptomena > Calyptomena viridis. The sequence goes on along the minus strand of WEIV01006032.1, from coordinate 19,344 downwards.
TTTGGAGAAAAAATGCTGAATTCACAGGCTTTGATGAAACAGTCATTTATTTCCCTGTCAGATATAATGAAAGTCAAATGAAACAGTCAGTTGCAAATATACACAAAAGTATATTCTAAAGCTCAACATGAACACTCACATCAGAGACAGTCTGAATAGCAGCAAAGTCACGTAAAGTTATTGGAAAAAGTACTTTAATTTACAACAGACTTTTGTTTTCACCAACGGCTGAGGACATATCAATGATTAACTTACAGACTGGGTGCTCTTGGGTCTGAAGAACTTCAAACTTGTTGAAGTATCTGGGAAACATGTCAGATACCATCCCACCTCTTGTTCCCTGAAGGATCTGGACAACTACATGTTGTGGTTGCACTAAAATCATTGAAACTTCCTGAATGAGCCCAAGAACTCACACTCAACAGGGTAGTCAAGGCAAGAGAGTACAAGTGCAGAATAGCAAATGTCTTGTCTGAATTTTGTTTTATAAAGAGAGAAAGATTGCATGCAGAAAAACAGTCAATTTACAGTTTCATAATTTTTGTTCATAAATAGTCAAACTACTGGCAAAGTCACTTTGATGGTGAGAATTAACTGCACTACATAATAATGATGGAAATACTGTAGGACACTGTGTACCCACACAGGCCACATAATGTGATGATAGTCATCTTAGGCTGAATAGCGGGGTTGTCTCTGTGGTCATATATATGTATAGGCATATTTATTTGTGGTTTTATATTTAGCATAGATGTTTATGTATATATATATGTATGTATGTATGTATGTATGGCAGAATCTTCCACAAGACATTTTTCACAGCCTAGGTAGCATCTCTGTACCCATCCAGCGACAGTGGGTGATGCATTCTCCTGAGTCATTTCCTGCCAGAAAGCAGCAAGAAGGATCTTCACTCTTGCACTAAGTTTCTGCCAGGGGTAGAGGAGAAAAGAGAATATACAGTGCAGTAGGTTATTACTGCCCCTGGATTTCCACATTGGCAAGTGAGATGTTCACTCAGAATCTATAATCTGGATCTGTTCTTGACCTACTCCTTGTTTGCATATAGATAGATGATTATGAATTAAGCCTCCAATTCAACCATTCCTTGCACACTTGCATCTTTTCACTTGGTGCAATGAAGACTCTGTTAGAACAGGGCAAGAATAATCTTTCATACATTGTGGTATGCAAAAAATTTGAATGTAAGAATTTACATACAACATAATGAACAGATCTAGTATTCAACAACTGATACCTTAATGTTTAAAATTATTTGAAATATTCCCTAAAGTGTTCTCTAAAGTGTTCTTTTTTTTAAATTTTTTTATTTAAATACTGATCCTTTTAAGGAAAACCACTGAACATTTCATTATGCAAACTTAATCTCTTCTGTTGGGCCAACATAATCCAAAATGACTTGTGAGAAAGGCTCACAATATTCCTTAGGCAGATCAACAAAAGCTCCAAGATTTAGGTTGCATAAGATTTCACTGATAATAACATCTTTGGTATTTGGTAATGAAAAAAAAATCTGAGACATAAATCGTTGACTTTGTCAACATCTAGTACAGCCTGATGATTGCAAGAAAAGATAAAAGCTCTGATAAATGTTTTGTTATTTATAAATGTAGTAGGCATGGTTAATAATTCTTTAATTAAAGATTTACTGCTCTCAGTCCCAGGCCTCTTGCCCTTCTCTCCAGAGATACAGATGCATCTAAAACCCATATAAAGTCAAACAGCTCTGCCTGGTTTTAAATTTAACATTGCTGCCTAATCAGGCTATTGGTCTTTGTCAGATAATGGGTTGCATTCACATTTGCTGAGCTTCCAGTTAAAACAACAGTATAGTGATGAAGCCTCCTTAACTACAAAGACTTAGTACACACTAAAATCGTTATTTTTAGAACTGGGCAAATATTGGAAACAATTACTTCCCTAAATTGCTTATTATAAATAGAAGAGTATAATTTCTTCCCAGATAGATAGGAAACCATGAGCAACTCTAAATATTCATTGTAAAGCACCCTCAGAATGGGGTAAACCTTGTACTTTAACACTGTGGAGCTGGGCAGCAGGACCACATTTTGAATTCTGCCATTATACATGACCACAGACGTTGTCCCTAAGACAAATACAATTTCTCAGTAGTAATTAGTCAGTCTAGAGCACCAGGAGAGTCTCACACAGGAGTGGCTCCTTTGGAGATGGTGCACCTATAGGACTCTGAGAAGTAAGCTCAGAAGCATTCCCCCACTGCAGTCAAAACTATTATGATCTCTCTCAGAAAACCTTCAGGTTTCTTTTGGAAGCTCAATAATCACTGTATTAAGCTTCCTATCACCCAGGCACAGATTTTACCAAGAATAGATGCAAGCATTTAAGATCCTGTCTGCCACTCCTGGGAATAAAGAGTTTTTGTTAAGAATTTAACCCACAGCACAGTTCCTGTCCAAACCTGGGCATCAGTAAGACCTTTTCTGTGACTCCAGTTTTCTATTAGGGCAACACATCAAACACCTTGATTGCAGTTACTTCAAGTGTAAATAGAACAGTTCCTGGTTGCCAAGGCATTGCAGATGCCCAAACATAAAACCTGTAGCTTGAGACATCCCATAGCAAATCCACTTGCAGCTCACAACAGACTCGCCATAGAGCTGATGTCCAGTCCTGCCTTCCTGACAGACAGGCCCCTGCATCAGGACCTGGATGTTTCTAGAAATGCAAATGCCTGTCTCTACTTCAGCAATACATAATTACTGATCTCAATTACAAGCATAAAGCTCCGTGATCCACTCCCACATCCACACTGACAGAAGAAGGCTCTTTACTTTCCCAACAGATGCTGGGTTTCATCTTATCCTGCCTTTAAATTACAGAAGAGTCAAGGGTACTGATGATGAAAGAAAAAAGCTCAGCACAATGAGTTTAATTTTGGGAACTCTCTCACCTTTGTCCTTTTATGTTCTCCATGTTCACCTCTGTCTGTGAGATCCTGGTTTATTGTACATCTCATGAGAAAGATAGCTGTATAAACGCCCCTCTTCCTGCCAATTAGGCAGCAGTCTTTATCTGAAGCCAATCAGATTTAAAAAATAATTTCTGCCTCTCATGCTCTTAACTTTTATTTATTTCCTTTCTTACAAGGTCTCAAGGCTGTCTTTGACTTCGATTTAGAACACTCATCAAAACATTCATTCACTTGCTAAGAGCATGGGCTTCTTCCAAGGTTGAAAAAGGCTTGTGTTTTTTTCTCCAATTAATAAGCATTGAGGCAACTAAGCTAACAAGTTACAACATTCACAAGAGGAATTGCTCCTTTTTGGTGCTTCCTGCCTTACTTTCTCTTCAGAAATGCCTGCTGTCACTACAGTGCTCAGCGCATGAGTCATGACATTTCCCCTCAAAGGCATATCTTCTCTTGAAACTCTTTCTTCAAGAGATGATAGAGCTTCACTGTTCATAGCAGGAGTCAGAACTGATTTTAGAACTTGCTTAAATACTTGATTTCTCTTTTTAAAAGACGAGTTGTCAGCCTCTTCATAGACAGATATTGTCAGCCAATGACTGAGCACAGATACTGCTGGGATGTGTAATCTGACATTCTTGTTTCCTTCCCACCATGGTCAAGAGAAAATATTAAAGTCTCTACTTAGGATCTGGACCACATGTCCTATGAGGAGCAGCTGAAGAAGCTGGGTTTGTTTGTCCTGGAGGAGGCTCAGGAGTGACCTTATCACTCTCTACAACTCCCTGACAGACAGTTGCAGCCAGGTTGGCTTCTTCTCCCAGGCAACTAGCAATAGCACATGAGGACGTAGTCTTAACCTGAGCCAAGACTGGACATCATAGAGAAATAGAGAAATTCTTCACAGAAAAGGTGATTAGATTTGGAATGGGCTGCCCAAGAAAGTGACAGAGTCACTGTTCCTGAGGTGTTTAAGGAAAGACTGGACGTGACACTCAGTGCCATGGTCTAGTTGACAAGATGGTGTTTGGTCATAGATTGGACTTGATGATCTCAGAGGTCTTTTCAGACTGAATTCATCTTATGATTCGCTGATTCTGGATCGGCAGTGTATAATCTTGCTTTCAGCAAGAACTCTAAGTTTAGATATCATAATTTAGTATTAATCTGAGTATTTACCTACTCATTATACTCTGTGGAGATTAAGTCATAACAGTGAGTGGAGTTGGGAGAAAAAAATCACACTCAAATGTAGACACCTGATGTAGGCACAAACCTAAGTCAGAATTTAGAATTCTCATCAGAAACAGTACCATTCAAAACTTATCCAAGCTGACTGCATAGTGCCAGCAGATACAACATGGTGATTGTGGGACACCAATATTCTTTTAAAGGAGCAACTTGAGATTTGGATTGGAAGGGACCTTAAAGATCATATACTTCCAAACCCCATGTCATAGGCAGGGATACCTCCCACTAGCCCAGGCTGCTCGAAGGCTTCCAACCAGGCCTTGAAGACTTCCGGGGATGGGGCATCCACTACTTCTCTGAGCAATCTGTTCCAGTGCCTCACCACCCTCACAGTAAATAATTTCTTCCTAATAGGACCCAAACTAAAGAAATATATATCTGTAGTAAGATTAAAACCTATGTTTTATATGTATGCATTGTATAACCTATAAAAGAAAGTATGTACTAATACATTAAGGGAACATAATAATATCTCTAAATCTAAGGGTCTTAATTTCAAACAAAATCCTGTTCAAAGTGCTAGTACTGTTCTTCAAGCAGAAAGGCACTTGGATTTCATTCTAACACAATTCTATAGTATTGATCTATTGAGTTGTGCAGGAGAAATTCAGCAACTAAGAAATTAGCTTGATGTAAATTAAATGTGCTTCATATGTGTCAAAATGTAGAAACTGTCCCAAAAAGATGCTATGAGGAAGTGCATTGGTTAGAAGGGGATTAGGGATGGACGAAGGGGGGTGGGAAGAATATTTTTCTTCAACCAAATGACTTGGCTAGTTTGCAAAATCTGTTTATGTTTAGCAATAAAAAAAAAGGGTAACCATGCCAACACACGAAATGTTGTTGTAAATGTGACAAAAACTATCTGTCATTGTAGCCAGTAAAAATTGCATTTTAATTTCTTAATCTACTTAAAATGGTAGAAAATGAATATTGTAATTGGAAAAGTTAAGTGTAAAAGACAGGATAAATACTGATACTTTGAAGCTGTCTTCAGTCATTTGTGAAAGTCCTGTCACCATGCTTGTCACAGGCAATGCTGGAATAACCCAGTAAAGCTGTGTTCTGGTGTTAGCAAGAAAGCATGCTCGAATGCTTAATAAATCCTCTGCCTTTCTGAAATAATTTTTAGCGTTACTGTTCAGAAATCAACTAAGTAAGGGTAACAAAGCCGCGAGTTGACTAACTTCAGTTTAATTTGATGGTCGACACCATGATCATTCTTATTCCAGAAGTTTTATACATCTTGGTTTAAACCCAGGCAGCCACCAAGCCCCCAGGCAGCCACCCACTCACTCCTCCACCTGTGAGACTGGGGAGGGAATCAGAAGGGTAAAAGCTGGAAAACTTGTGGATTGAGACAGTTTAATAGGGAAAACAAAAGCCGCACACACAAGCAAAGCAAAACAGAGAATTAATTCATTGCTTCCCAGAGAGCAGGTGTTCAGCCATTCCCAGGAGAGCAGGGCCCCATCACATATAATGGTGACTTGGGAAGACAAACACCATGGCTCTGAATGTCTCCACTTTCTGCTTCTTCCTTTCACTTTATATACTGAGCATAATGTCACAGTATCTGGAACATCTCTTTGGTCAGTTTGGGTCACCTGTCCTGGCTGTGTCTCCTGCCAACCTCTAAGTCATGCCCAACTTCCTCACCAGCATGGCAGGAGGAGAAGCAGAGAAGGCCTTAGCCCTAAGTACTGCTCAGCAATAACAAAACCATCTCTATATTATCAACCTTGTATTCAGCACGAATCCAAAACACAGCTCCATGCTAGTCACTGTGAAGAAAATTACCCCAGCCACAACCAGCACACATGGGTAAGCCAGAACTAAGCCAACAGGAATTGTCTAGGCAGTTCTGAAATGTGGATCTCTCCTGCCTGATCTGAGGGGCTGGAGACAGTTCTTCTGTTCTGTGTTCTTCATTAACTTTCAATTCTGGCGGCTGAAGCTGTGACTTCTTTTTTAATTGTTTGCTAGCAGATCTAGATCAATTCCTTTAGTATCAGGAAGATGTCTCTTCAAATTTTTCCTTAATATAATATCTGAATGGACATAGGTTTCCCTATTATTAGAAAATCAACAAAACCATTTTTTAAAAGCCTTATTCCTAGATTAGGATGTTCTTCAAATCTTCCGTGTACACAGAACTATTTCTTGCATCAGGACATGGAGGGGCTGATTCCTGTGGTTGCAAATGTCAATGGCTGAGATCAAATTCAGCACAACAGCCATTTTCTAGCTTTTAGAGTGGAGAAAGAACAAAGAAATCTGGAACTGACTGGGATTAAAAAATTAGCTATTCCACTGCAGTTGAACCAGTTTTGTTTGCTGTAGGAATGTTGGTTATGAATCTTCATTTTGCCACCTGAACATACGAAATGTTTCCACCTCTGATACCTTCATTCAATCCTGTTGTGCTTTTGTGCAGGTGTCCATGTGTGGTGCAAATAGCTGGTTGCTGACTTTCTGCACGAATACATAACCCAGCTCCAGATAAACCAGGTTACTACCAGAATCACCCACATGGTGCTTTTCCATGTGGGCTATCACTTTAGCACAGATAGTGAGTTTACTAACAAATACATCTATTTTAGGAGTATGGTCTGTATGTTGTACTTCCCACTCTTCTTCCCCCTCTCACTGATACCTCAGAATCTGTGGCTGAAAGACCAAAGACCACCAAGCCCTCCTATATGCTCATGTGCAGTATTGCAGAGGGTGGAGAACATTTCCTCCATTTACAGGTGGGAAGATGTATACATATATATATATATATATAAATGAATGGACATAAGGGCAGCACTTTTCAGAAAATTGCAATTATTGTGAAGTAAGATCTGCATTAATTTTTGAGAGGAATATGTCTATCTGCAACATTAATATGTTTCTACTTTTTTCTAAGTTGCTATCTCATTTAAGACTAGGTTTCTAATGATTTAGAAGCAAAAAAACTGTTTTTAGTTATTGGTGCTTTCATCTGTTTTGAAATAAGGTATTTCAAAAGGAGGAGGAAGATGAACAGTCAGCTCCAGGGACAGTGATAGCTGTCCCTGAAATATTCAGATGTAAGTTTGTTCACCTTGGGTCACATCTAAGCTTCAGTGGGAGTTTAATCTTCTTATGGCTTGACATCAGAAACCAAAACTATGCAGTCATGTTAAGTTTAGTTGTTCACAACCAGTTTTTCACTAATAAACTCCTTGAAATTTTAGGAAACTCTGGAGACTTCTGTTCAGGCTCATTCTTAACTTGAACACAGAGGTGGGTTCAACTTCAATTCAATCAATTTGTTCAGAGAGAATTAGAATCTGACAGTTAAAATTATCCAGATTCATTAACAAGGAAAATAATGGTCAGTAATTCAAAGGAGGAGAAAGCAAAATATCTGGCTTTCCAACTGAGCTACATTAAAGTCTAATAAACACTGCCAAGAAGGTATCCAGATTGCTAATCAAAATAAATCTGAGGATTACTCTGTTCTACAATGTTTTAAGAAAATAAGTCTCTTCGCTTCCAACTGCACACTAAAGCAGTATTTTGTGCTACGGCTCACAGCCCTTTAGTTTAAAAGGACACCTCCTCATTGGCCTTCCAAGCTGTAGTCTGCTGCTCAGGGACACTGACAGCTCCTGGCGTGAATAGAGACAGTTTCCGTGGGTTCTCTTGAAACAGGTCCAGCTGTGGGGCAAATATAATCCCCTGCCTCTTCTCCAGAACATCATGCCTTGGGCCTCCATAGAGCAGGATGTTACTTCATGTTTATATTTAATAACCTCCTCCCTTCCAGCCTCCAAGAAGGGAGGTCTTGGGACTAGCACATTATCCGATAGCTCAGGAGGGTTGGATTTAATTTGCTTGATTCACTACAGGCTTTCTGTTTGACCTGGGGCTAATCGTTTTGGACTAAGGCCACGAGGGGATTTAGGTAGAACCCAGATCCTCGCCAGTCTTGCTTATCCAATACCTAATTTTCTGCTGGTTGGCATGTGCAAAATTGCCTCAGC
>WEIV01006030.1:144412-169295 GCA_013390005.1 Calyptomena viridis | reverse complement strand
GTTGTTTGGCCTTGCTACTGAACCATTATTTTAGGCTACTTTGTCGTATTTCCTGGATAAAGATTGTGTTAAGTTTTTACACACGAGTCCTTGTGCCCTTAATGCAGTGTTTTTCTGGCACCAGTTCAGAGACTCCCAGAGCTCTAACAGGTGGTTTATTCCTGATTACTTTTTGCTCCTCTGGTCACTCACTTGAAACATGTATTTTCTAATGTTTTGAGAACCCTCCTACTTGCTCTTGACTGTAGCTAGTAAAAGAAGCATTCAGCTATNAAAAGAAGCATTCAGCTATAGACAGAATCATAAATGCCTAAGGAGCATTTCTCTGCCATAAGCTCGGTGTCACTTGTAAGTGATGTTCTCAGATTTGCTAAACTATTAGTACCATGACTAAATCCAGGAAGAAATGGTAGTTTCTGTCCAAGGTCTGGGTACCAATTGGGTAATAATACAAAGGGTATAAAAATAGAAAAGAGGCTTTGTGTGATCTCATCCATGTCACAGAGGAAATTGGGTTTGTTTTCAGGTTGCACAGACAAACCCACTTCCTGATATCTCATAATCTTTGACCAGCAGGCTTTGTAATATTAGTTATTTTGTGTATTTCTTTGCATGAAACATGACAACTTTTACCAGACAGCTCTCTTAGTTAAAGCTGTAGTGTCAATATTGTTGAATGTATTTGTATTTCAGTGTGTTTCAGTTTTTAGACAACTGAATATATGTAAGTTCTAGTATCAGTTCTACAAAATTAGTTGCAGCTGTATGGTGGCCAGGAGATTTTTTGAATAATTGTATAAGGAATTGAAATAATCATATTAAGAAATGGTTTAAAAATATACTACTGTTATAAAGGAAATACAGTGCACAAGAAAGTCTCCTGGGAATGTGCACAACTACTTATACAAGAGCAGATTCATGGTAAGCATGGATGTACTAAGTTTCAGTCCCTGGTAATGCATCTGCCATAAAATGTTTTCGTTTGCTTTGTACAAAGAATGCAGTAAGATATTGTTCTCTGATATGGCATTGTATGCTATGGGGATGTGGTATTTGAGTTAATGCTTGTATGATCCTGAACTGTAAATAGCCATGGAATTGAAATGAGTTGAATGTCATCTTTGACTAATGTATCATTTTTTTCAAAGCCAGCCGTGTCCTATGCAGTGCAGTGGTGTAACCTTAGCTTTACTACTTCAGTCTGTTACCTACCTCTGCGAACTACCTGGGGGGAACAATCATCTGATTTCTCTGTAACTGCACTGCTAAGGAGGAAATATTTTTCCCTTCTGTTGTAGGAGAATGAGTTCTGCTTGTTTCCTTAACTAAAAAAAACATTTTCATTTTAGAATATGACTTTGGATTAGGAAACAGAGGACTTGGTGTTAATCTCTGCTGTTGGTCTGCCTTGTGACTTTTATGCAATTATTGCCTTTTTTTGGCTAGTTAGACAATCTCTGCTCCTGAGAACTTGCAGATTATCTCCTCCTGTGTCCATAGAGTATCTGTCATAAATGATCGTCTTCAGTTTTGATTTCTGTATGAAATACAAACAGTGGGAAAAAAGATTTCTGAACGTAAACAAAACTAAGCAAATCCGAGTTGCAGGAAGTGTTGAAAATCTATGAATTGGGATTTGAAATGTTCAAGAGATATCTATATAGATATATATTTTTAAATATAGCAGTGCCACCCTCCTATGGAACAGGGAGCCCAGCATGACACTTTCAAATATAAAATGCGGGGCCAACAAACCTAAAAATAGTCTCTGCTAAAAGGACAATTTGCTTAATTAAATGGTGATTGAAAAAACTAGAACTGTACTAGGCTGGCATAAACTGTTAGTGGCTTCCCCAAGTGAAGCATGACAGACATTTTCTATTTTTTGCTAAGAAATTTTGTCTGCCTATGTCTTGAACTCTGCTTCTGATACTGTTTTTAAGATAGGTCAGAAAAGTTTATTAGAAGTCCCGTATTTTGAAATGTGTTATTGATAGGTGCATGTTGTACCTGTAATGGCCAATAATGTATCGTTTACTGACTTGGGCTGAACTGGATTCTGGGACTAGATTTCTAATCACTGTACTTGCATGCTGAAATCAGGTGGCATCATGGGACTACTCTTTGTGAAAGTAAAGTGCAACTGAGTATGTGAGGGTCTGAGTTGTGGATGTTTGTAAGCTACATCATTGTGTTTGAAGCAGGGATCCTGGAAATTCTTAGGGGAGGGATTAGGACACTTGGGATGAAAACTGGGGTTTGATAGTACTCATGAAAAATATGCTATTGTACTTGGAAATTAATTTGCCCACTGTTTTCGCACAATGATACAAAAGGAACTATTTGTTACTACTTCTGTGATCAGTAAAATTATTCATCATGTATTTAAATCACTTGAGCACTATATGAACATAGTAATATTTTTCCAGTGTGGCTACAGGAAAAACTACCCTTTTTCTCCTTAAACTGAGCATTCTCAGAATGGAGCAATAGGTGTGTTTTCAGAGTTAAGAATACATAGAAATAGCCTTTGGGCTAGCAGTTTAGAGGGGAAAGAGCAAGAGAGGCTGCCTGTTGCTCTTTGCTCACTGAAGCTATTTTATTCAGGCACTTCATGCAGTACTGAGAACAGGGCATTGGATGAAATAAAACTGTGAACCTGTGAAAGTATTTACTGTCCTAATGCCAAACAGCGCTTCCTTTAGGGCAGCACTGATGAGGGCAGTGGGGAAGAATGACAGTTTCTGCAGGCAAGATTCTTTTGAAAAATCTCTGTGCTTTCAGCACTGCTGTGCCTTTGAAAAAGTGTGAATCATACTCATTTCAGTACAGATCTGACTTTGAAGAGAGCTACAGGACCACCGACCCCTGGTGTCTCTCAAAGGTGTCCATCTGTTAGCAGTGCTCTCAGCTCACACCATGGTTTGCAATTACTTTAGCTTATTTAGGTTTAGTTTATTCCCTTGTGCAAAAACAAAACTCGAAAATCACCCTCTTTTCTAGTTTTCTCACGTGAAGCATGGCATGGTTTACCTCTGGGATCAAAATCTACTATGTGTTGTCAGGTCTACTGATTTTTAGTTAGGAAGAGGGCACCTCAGTGTAAGGGCAGAATGGTCCCATAGTGCAAGAGGCATTATAGTTTTAACTAAGGTATAATTATGAAAGAAGATATGGAATAACCTGTTCATCATCTGGCTCAACTCCTGGTTTAGTTTTCTGTGGAATCCTCTGGGACCCCACATCTTCAAGCTGTCCCAAGCCAAAGCAATCCATGTCCTGACTTAACCCCCCCTCAATCTTCTTATCACTATTTGTGTTGAAAAGTAAAATAACCCAACAAAAAAAACAAGCAACAAAAAACCTGAACACAAACAAAAACCCCTCTACAATAACAAAACGTACCACTTCCGAGTTCCCCTTTAATGCACACAGGTCTTGGAAAGTCAGCATGTGATGCAGCAGTTCTTGAACTCCATTGCTGATTCTGGGCTCTAACAAACAGATTCTGTATGAGGTGCAGTGTCCTGCATGGCCCTCTCTTGGGCTATATGATCTCTGCTGCTGCTTTGCGTGTAGCTGCCCATAAAACACTATTGATCTTCTCATATACTGTAGCTGGGCTGGGCAGCACAGTATTAATGAGATTTCTTCTTTTCTTGCAACAGCATTGGTGAAGGTATTTGGATAGATGCCTCTGCCTTTGAAAGTGCTAGCTAAAAACTTGCAAAAGATGCATTCTTTTTTCTCTGCTTTGTCAAGAAGTTAAGACATTAAGCAAGACATTAACTTGTCTTCCCAAGAAGTCATCTAATAGTTCCTTAGTAGCTTTCACCCTTGGGACCTTTTTCAGGCTGTGCTTTTAGTCAGCATGTAACCTTAGTCTTTTGCCATAAAAAATGGCCACAGTGCTGCCCCTCACTTTCCTTCAGACACCTTGAGAAAAAATTGGTGCCCTAAGGAGCAATTTCTGCTTTGTGTGGATTTGGCTGGTTTGTTCCAAGTGAGGTTAATCCTAAGCAACATTGCCAAAGCTTAGTATTGCTTTACCTGAGAGTCCTGAAGGACTGGTTGGAGCAGATACATTTGACTTTTACATGTAGCCTGTGTGTCTATGGGAGACCCACTGAGTAAACAGTACTCTTTTCTTTAGTATAACCTGTGGTGTGTCTATGAGAATTTTATTTCTCTATCACATTTTTCTCACTTGGATCAGTGCTGGGATAGAAGTGCTGTATTAATTAAGCAGAAATGTATCTGGATGAAAGAAAACAACTTATGTCTATCTTTAATCATCAAAGTAATGTAGAGAGTAAAACCTGCCAAAGATGCAAGTGACACACTGCATTATCCCACTTAAATTGACTGGTACACTTCCTGGAGAAGGATCCAGGGATGCAGGTACTTAGTTTGTCATGTGCAGGTGGGACCACTGTGTGTAGAATATGTGCAACTGCTCTACTTATGTTCTCTTTTGAGTATTTTCTGCCTCCAATCCCTAGTCTTTAAACCAAGTAAGGACTAGTAGGGCATGAGACACTACCAAGCACTCACCAGTCCTGACTCCTTGGATCTCTGTACTCCTCTGGAACAGCACAGAAAAAATCAATGGAAGTCTTAGAAGCAGTATTTTTTGGTCAAGAGTGTCCAGCTGTGAAACGAGGTTCTAGAGCAGACCAGCACAGAAACAGCCTGTTTCTACATTTCATTACAGAAGGGTCCCTTTGGAAAAAAAAAAAAAGCCCCACTGTAATACTGCTTCCTTAGCTGGGAGCTAAGAATAACAAAAGGTGATTCTCGCCATCTTTTGTGAATCTTGTGGTGTAGGTGTGTTGTGCTGGAGAAGGCTTTTGTAGATACTTTTATGAAATTTCGTGATTAAGTTAGCACATATTAAACCAAGTATGTAGTGTTGTTGCTAGTAAATGTAATTGTAATTATTGGTAGATGTGATTATTTGTGTGTCTAATACTGTGTCTAATAAGTTGTTTTAAGGTTAAAGTGTTTATTTCATTGCTGTGAAGAGGTAGTGGTATTAACTTAGGAATTCTTTCTTGTTTTAAATTTACTTTCAGTATGGGACCTTAGAGTTTCTGAAAAACAGCAGTCAATCCATCCATAGAGACCTCTGCATGGAGAAGCTGAAAAATATAGCTCTTTATAAAATGCTGCAGCTTTATAAAATACATCCAGCTGCATTGCAGACTCCTGTGAGCTGTGCTTTCAGATGTACTGGAAGTTTTGCAGTGTTTGCTGCTGTTGGCAATTTTTGACAGGGTCAGCACTGGTGTAATAGTGTACCCTGTTGACAGCAGTGATAGCACTGAAGTAGTATGAAAAAACCACCAAACAACAAGTTGCATAGTGCTTGGAATATTCTAAAATTTCCCCAACTACAAGATCCAGCCTTGCTACTTGCTGAAACCTCCAGTGGGTTGTGTTGGAAGCTCTGACTGTTCTGCTGTGTGTATACTGGGCATAAGTATGAACTGTACAAGTGACCATGATGTGTAAAATGAGTTTGGACGTCCGTTTTAGAGTGGGATAGTGTCCAAAGCACCTTGCTTGTTTTAAGACAAATAAACCCAAAAAACTTGATGTAACAGTAGTGAAGACAGGGTGCTAAATTGCTTCAGAGCAACTGTGGTCTCCCTCAAAATTAAACCTTTTATTTTTTTAAAAGAGCAGACTATCTGTTGTTACATAGTGCATTAGCATCGAACATGTTGCAAAAATAAGACTGGTTTTTGTATAAACAAAACCGAATCTTTATGTAAATGTTATGTAAATGTGACATTTAACTTAACTGTTGGAGTGGGGTAGTTGGGATTAACAATGTACAGATCTCATCATGTTTATGTGTTGCAACTGTGAATTAAACAGTTTGTTATTTTTGTTGCGGGGTGTTTGAGTTACTATCTATGAGCAAGAAACACACCATTCGTGAAACATGAAGTATTTAGAGATTTAGTTCAGGCTGCTTTTAAATAATTTTGCTGAATATTTTAATGGAGCTGCATCAAAGGCTGTACTTCAGCATAATAGAAGAAAGTATGTTCCCATCTTACGGGAGATTGTAAGGATTCTGAATTAATTCTTTACATAGTCTAGGAAATTGTCACAGGAACTTTTTTGTCCTTGACTCTTAAGTACCATAATTTGGCTGGAGTTTACATGTGTTTTTAGTCTGAGGGACTTTGCATCTTTTATAGCTGAAGAAACCTGTATTTCAGAGTCAAGAAAGTGCATATATAAGAAATATTAGTTACATAAGAATATTTATATACTACTTCCAGTACCACCAAGCACTTCTAATAAAAAGCTAAACAAGTTTCATATGACCCAGAGTATGTTTACAGAATTCTGCTTTTATTTTCTTTTGATAATTTTTTTTAACCTTTCTAAGGTTGTCTTTTTCTCTTCTGCACGTTGTGGTTCACTTTCGTACTTTGGTATGCTATGAGGCATGATTACGGCTTCCGGACAGGAGGATGTGGTTGGTATAAACCTCAGTCTCAAAGTTATTTCGTGTCTTACGTTTTAGATGATGTTTCAGAAAGCCATGTGCTAGTTAGGGTTGTTAAGATGCAGATCAGAGCAGGGAACAAATGGGATGGAAAGAGCATTCTTTTCTACTCTAGCTTCTGGTGAATTACTTGTATGCAGCACAGTAAAGGANGGACCGGCGGCACTTGGAGCCTGGCAGATGTTTCGGGGAATGACATGGGGGTCCGGGAGGCCGCTTGTGTGTTTTTCGGAAGACTGTCTCATTCTAGGAAGTGTGAATCCCAGAAGATGCAATCTATCATCCAACCTCCTCTGTTTTTGTGTTTTCTCTTCATGAAAGCACCAATTCAGACAGGCGGTAGTTCATATATGGGGTTTTAGGAATAGCGGCTCAGAATAACCTGTCTGGGTTAANCTTTGTGGTCTGCCCTGCCTCAGCCCTGAGCTTACCGTCCATCCTCCTGCTGAGACAGAACCGTGCGACAGACTTTCCGGTTGCCGAAGCAAATAAAGCCTTCTGTTCTAGTGCCTTTTACGTTTCTTTCTGCGACTGATTCTGGGGCGGGGGAAGCTCCGGCAGCCGCGGTCCCGGGGAGGAGCGGCGGGAGCAGCACCGCTCCCCGCAGGGNAACACCAAGGAATACAGAATTATTCCTTTCATCCTTGTGGGCAGGAAAGCTTACATGCCTTTCTTGGCTAGTTTAAGTGTTATGGATTGTGGAGTGTTACGGAGACTACAGTGTTCTGAATTCTTTGCTGAAGATCTCTTTGGAACATCTTTATGCTCAAGGACAGCTTACTTCTCCTTGTGCATGGGTCCATAAGTGGTTTTGAGGTGGTTGTGATAGTTTTCTGAGATGTCTGAATAGTGCATCCTGAAATGTTTTACTGGAGTAGATAGGGTTACTGCTTCGTTCTGTGGCTGTCTGACATTTTCAATCAGATTGATACCCCAATAACCTGTGTGGTTGTTAGTACTCAGTCTGCTTTCAGCCCTTGTCCCTCTAAGCTCTAGTACTTGGTTCTAGGTTCTCTGAATAGTCCAGGAGAGTTTTTAGAATTAAGGAAGTCTGTGAGTTTAAACATCTAACTTAGAGCAAGGTGCAAAGACTGAATGGGAGAAACAAATCTAAAAGAGGAGAGGAAAGGAGGAAGCAGGAGGCTTCATAACTCATACCTAGTTACTCATACGTCGTGTGCTTTCAGAGTTTGAGAGTGGAAGTGAAAATACTTTGACACCTGAGCGGCGTCATCACGCCTTGTTAGCAGTGTATCTGTCTGCAGCAGTATTGATTTCAGGAGTAACACCCAAACAGTGGACTTGATGCAGTTATTTCCATCACTGATGGCAATGTTAGTGTGTTTAGAGTTGTAATAAGGATACCCAGAGAAGGGCAGAGTATACTGGTTAAAAGTGCTGCCTATGTGAGATGGGAGGAGTTTTAGTGAATGTCAAGCTGAATAAGATGCTGCATTAAAAGCCAGTCTCTCTGGATTGTTGCCTGAGTGCTGTGTGGAGTTGCTGAGTGCGTATCACAGGCCTGTGGTGTTGGGGAAGGCTCTGGAATCCGTCTGCAGGTACAGATGCTGCTCTGGCTGACCCATGGTACTGTGATTTGAGGTGCAATTCCAGTTTCAGTCTGGACTGTGGGAATTCAGTGAGATCCAAATTTCACCCTGAAGATTTCCATGTTTTTTCTTTTCATAGTTGAAGCAGGGTAATGATCATCCTTTGTAAAGTACTTTGAGATCTATGGATTAAGAATGCTATATAAGAGCTCAGCGATGTTTAGTATAAGCACTTTATGTAACACCAAGAACAGATGATAAAACAGGACAGGATGTAACTATTGGGCTTGGAATTGTTCTATCAGATCTAAGTTGAAGATATAAAAGGAAAATTACGTGACTTCTTTTAATTAAGAGCTGTATGTGCTCTTAATTGCATCTACCTGGACAGATTATAAATGTGGATAGAGAACTGTAGTAAAAAGTGATCTTTTAAGCAGCTAAGGTAATATCAAGAAAGCATGTATAAAATATATCTGTTAACATCTTTGCAAATGTATGTTATTTATGGTATGCAGTTTAAGGGGAAACACTCCTTCCTTAGCTCCTAAAGGAATTAGGCCATGTGAGCCAAAATTTTATGCAGACTTCTATCTTAGATCACTAATAAATAATTGAGTAGAATTTTTGTGTTTTTGAAGGAATGAGAGGTCAAAATCTTAAAGCTTCTATTTATCTTACTGTCTGAAATAAGAGAGTAAAATAACATGTTGGAGTCTTCCCACTTTATCCCTAAAATGTAACTGCAGTATTTCCATGCAGTGCTGAAGAATGAGCTAAGGTCGTGGCATCCAAAGGACAACTCTTACTGTCAGCTGTCATACAATTCTTGCTTCCTTTCTCCTGGAGAAGATTTGGTACTTTCCTGCAAGCAACATAGCTGGATACTTGAAAAGTTGGCTCCACTTTCCAACAGCCTCTGCTGTTCTGGTCTATGTGAATAGCAAAATACCATTTGTTTGCCTGAGTTACATGATGTAACCCTAAACTTAACACATTAAATAAAGGAGAATTCCACCTTGACTGAAGTAAAGATAGTCAGGATGTGTAAATAGTAAGTATTGCGCTATGATTTTTTGTGCATACTGGTGTTATATAATGAACATTATCTCCTCTAGCTATAGGGATAACAGTATTCCATGTGCTAGGGCTTTCAGAGACAGTTATGGTAGATTTAGAGATTATTTTAAAATGTATCTAGTATTTTGGTACAGTGAATTGCTTTTCAAATCTGGATTAGACTATTGCTCTGAAAATATTAAATATTAGACATTTACAACTTCCTAGTGAGGCAGAATAGTTTTAAACACTATCTTCAATGTTTTGACTAGCGATATGGAGCTAACATTACAATATAAACTACAATATATATATTTTATTTTGAGTTCTGCCAAACTCATGTATACATGTAAAATATCTTTTCTGGATGGACGGAAAAGGGAGGCCAAAACAGGCCATGACCTGCTCAGGTAAATTTTGTCATTTGAATGTCCTCACAGTGTAGGAACAACTGAGGAGCAAA
The DNA here is from genome assembly GCA_013390005.1 of Calyptomena viridis. NCBI lineage: Eukaryota > Metazoa > Chordata > Aves > Passeriformes > Eurylaimidae > Calyptomena > Calyptomena viridis. The sequence continues at coordinate 159,697 of WEIV01006030.1, read as the reverse complement.
TCTTGTTCAACAGTAGTCTAAGTAGAGTAGATCCTGCTATGAAAAGAGATTAGCTGATCTCTGCAGTATTCACAAATTGTCTGACAGAATAATGAACGTGTTCACTGGCAGAAATTTTTACAAACATACAGCAACAGTGAAATACAGAAGTTTGCCTGTAGGATGGTAGACAGTCTGATAGTGTTTAAGCTACACAACAGTTTCTAGGACACTCCTTGGCTACGAAACAGCAGGAAAAATATTGCTGCTTAGAAGAAAGTCTCTCTCTGCGGCTTAAATAGACTGTACTGTGCTACTTGAGTCACTATCCCCTGAAGGTATTTAAAAGACACCCAAAGTGGTACTTAGGGATGTGGTTTAGTGGTGGAATCGGGAGTGTTAGGTTAATGGTTGGACTCAATTGTCCTAAGAGTCTTTCCAACCAACGATTCTATGAATCTACTTACCACCTTTTGCTGAGATCTGCAGTCCTGAGGACTGCAGCACTGCTTTCAGTATTGGAGTGAGCTTTGTCCCTGTGTGGTGGATGTGCATACGGGACCTAAGGCCAAGTGCTCCCTATTGACTGAATGAAGTTGGTATCCAAATACCAAGTCCAAAATACCTCCAGAATTGTCCATGCTGAGTATTCCATATAGAACTTCTGAGCTTTTAAGTGTGAGTCTGGAGTCTTCCCAATACTAATGGTATCACAGTTAATTCATTCCTCCCCCAAGCAATAAGAAGCCTAGTTAAAATAAAAGTTTGTAGGAAATCAAAATAAAAATGACCCGGTTTAGATGACATTTTTGCTGAAAAGTGCTGTTATGCAGAATTAACCTTTCATTTAGAGTGATGACTCAAGATAAGACAAACTTCTTTTGCAGTGGAAGTAAATGATTAAAGCTGCAGCTGTTGAAACAGAGCTGGAGAGCAGCTTTTGGTGATCAGTAGGTTGTAGCTGATAGCCAAGAAAGTGGTTTTACTTATAGGTGAGAAACCTGCAATTTGATCATTGGTTTCAAGGCGAGGCATCTCCTACTGAAAATAAATTAATGATGAAATATTAGTAAATGAAGTTGGGTCAAGAGCTTCTGTGCGTGTTCAATAAGGGTTTGTCCTATATAATATACCTGATAGCTCTTTTAGGGCTTCATTGGAAAGTCAGCTGTTGAAACAGACATGACATATGGTAGGAGCTTTCCCGTAATATAGATCTTAATAAATATTTAATTTCTTCTTGTTTATAGTGCCTTGTTTATAAAATATGTAAACAACAAAATGGAGATGGTTAACAAAGTAACCATGGAAACCTGTTTTCTCTTCTTTCTCTCCCTCTCTCTGTGGAAATATGTTTTGAAAATGGTTATGATTTCCTCCCCTCATTGTGATTTGAACTGAACTAACAAAATAACCCATAAAAATAGTATTTTAAGTTGTTGCTTATCTAATGATAACCAGTAGGCCAGTATTTATATGATCAATGTAGGGAGAGAATTTGCATTCATACACCTTATTTGGGGTAGTACTGCAAGAATCAAGTACGTGGCTCCAAGTTATCGTAATGCTTGTAGCAAACTGTGACTGGACAAAATACATTTGTGAAGAGTGGCAACTTCCGACTTGCAATCACTTAGTAGTGTTTAAATGGGAGTATGTTGCATACTTTTTGGATGGTACAGCCTATTGTCAAAATACAGGCGGGTTTTGCATAACTACCATCTCTGAATCTGCAGAGCTGACAAAAAGAAATGTGAAGGGAAATGGTGTTTTATCTTTAGAAATCATTAGGCTTCAGCATTAGAAGTGCCACAAAAAAGAACCAGTACACTAGTATTAGGTGTAACTTACCTTTTTAAATAATTCCTCATAAGACAACAATTGCAGATGCAAAGTACATATTTTGCCTAATCCGAGACAATTTTAAGAAATGTGTAATTATGTTCAAAATTGATGATAATGCTTAAGATTTTATTTCTGGACTATTGTTTCAAGATGATTGTATGTTGGCATAACAGTAAGTAAGCTTAAACTCAGCAGAAAGGGTTAGTGGTCTTTGTTTTTTGTCAAATGAACAAACTGTTTCTGTAATATGAAACTGAATTTTCTTTCTTGGATTAACTTTGTTTCAGTGATTAGATATAATGAGACATCTATTAACTGAATAGTTTTATTGCCACTTGACTTACTTGGTGTTTGAAAATAACTTCTAGATGTCTTCCAGTGATCTGGAGCATTTCTCCGTTTTTTATTACAGTACTGCTTGTGCTACATTTAGTCTAGTTTTAGGAATTTCTATTGCCAGCATTTCCATCACCTTTTGTCCCTGCTTTAATAGGCAACAATCATAGTTCATTGAGATACCTACTTCTGGAAGACTATGCCTGCCTTCTCTGATTCCAGAACTGAAGGTTTGTCAACGTTTTGAACTGTTGGATCAGAGCTTTGCATGACTCGAGCAGTGGTTATCAAGTAAAAGTTGCAATGAATAATTTTGCAATTCCTTATTAATGTTTTTGCTTTGTTTTTTGTTTTGTGGTCCTATAGGGCATTGTCTTTTGCAGGTTTTCAGCTACCTACATTCGTTGTAGCAGGTAGTAATTAAGCCCTGACTTGAAGTAAAGACATTTTATAGAAACCATCCATATTTCACTTCTGTATGAAAAATTTGCCTTGATAGGGACAAAATGTTTTATACAGCAGGCAGAAATTGCTCCTGCAGACCAGGCTTTTGCTATTCGTCCTCTTCCTGCAGATGGGATATCAAGCTCTTCCTTTTGGTTTTCAATTCTCAGAAATTAGTAGTGCCAAGTTAGCCTAGCTATAACTAAGTGAAAAGTTATGGTTAAATTGTCTATGCTTGAATGGCTTGAAATGTAAATCTTACAGGAGCAGCTCAGGGCACAAGGGTTGTTCAGTCTGAAGAAAATAAGGCTCAGGAGAGACTCTATTGCCCTACACAATTAGCTGAAAAGCAGTGGTGGCCAGGTGGGAGTTGACCTGTTCTTTGAGACAGCTAGTGACAGGACAAGGGGAAATGGCCTGAAGTTGCATCAGGGGAGATTCAGGTTGGATATTCAGAAAAATTTCTTCACTGAAAATGTGGTTAAGCATGGGAACAGACTCCACAGGGAAGTGGTTGAGTCAGCATTCCTAAAAGTGTTAAAAAAAAAAAGTGGACACAGCACTTATGGTTTATTGAGCCTGGTGGTGTTTGGCCAAAGGTTGGATTTAATGATCTTGCAGGTCTTTTCCAACCTTAATGGTTCTATGATTCTATGAATTTCTGGGGACAGTTTGTGAATAAGAGTGTGCCAGTAAAACTGCAGACATAACACAGCAATACTTGGATTGCTCAAAGAAGATGTGGTTTACTTGCTTACTGTTACCAAGGTAAGATATATTTTAGTGCTAGGAGGGAAGTTACCTGTATTACGGAACATTAACCTTTTTTGCTTTTTGGATAATTCTTATAGAAGGGTGTGCAGGCCTGAGGCATAGTGCTCTAAAGGGCGTTTCAAAAAGTGAGAGTCTAATGCCATACATGTACTAAGTTCCACCCAAAATTGTTTTTGTCTATAACATTGCAGTTTTCAATGTGGTTGTTTCCTCTTCTGGTGTGGGACTGAGGAAAGATGAAAACTTGATCCACCTCAAACAGTGACATAAGGTTTTATGAAATGCTGTCATGTGCACGGAACAAATCAACTGGGAAAACATGAAATTATTTTTCTCTAATTTCTTCCACCTTAACAAAAGGCTCAAAAAGCAATATTCAAGCAGAAGTGTCTTGCTTCAGCTGATGGTGTCTATGAAGAGTTCAGAACTAAATTACAAAAATAATGACTGCTTTCAATAAGATATTTCAGCTGTGGAAGCAAATGTGTAGGAGTTATGTGCTTTTGCTAGAGCTGTACATGCACAGATCATTTTGGGGATCAAACTGACAAATTATTTAATCACAGAAAGCTGACATATCTTTGTACTGATTAAGATCAGTGTCCCAGAGGCAGCTACATCTTGACTGAGTCATTATCATTTCACTGATGTAGCATAACCCTCCAGAACCTTTGCACAGAGGTCACAGCGTGCCAACTCGTCTCGTGTGTCCTAAGGAGTCTCTTGAGGGCAGTATGTAGGAAACATTGTTATGACTTACTCTGCAGATATTAAATATTTCATCATCAGTTCACAGATTTGATGACGTTTTAATTCCAGTTAATAGTAATAAAATAATGTTTTTAAAAGCATAGTAATGTGAATAGCTGTGGGTATGTGTGAGTAAACTTTAGTCCACTTTCTACTCAATCACAGAATCATTTAGGTTGGAAAAGACCTCCAAGATCAAGTCCAACCTTTGACCAATCACCTTCTTGTGAACTAGATCATAGCACTAAGTGCCATGTCCAGTTGTTTCTTAAACACTTCCAGGGATGGTGATTCTACTACTCTGTGGGCAGGCTGTTCCGATGCTTGACAACGCTTTCTGTGAAGAAATTCTTCCTGATGTCCAACCTGAACCTCCCCTGAAATAGCTTTTCTGGAGTGAAGTGATTTTTTTTCTCCTTCTTAAGTTATTAATGCCATGATGTTGATTCAGCATTTTGTGCTTTGTTGCTTTTGTCCACATAGCATACAGCTTCAGACCTTGAAAATACATCTCTTCCAAAAGATCATCCTGTTTTTGTTGAAATCAACAGGCTTTGTTCTGTTTCTATATCTTTTATATAAATAGAGATTGTTTCTCTGTGAAAATCCATGTGCTTTTAGGTTGTGATCCTGCCCCCAAGAGCTGCTGATGCAAAAGTCTGCCCAGAGGTGCATGCAGTAGGTCCTAGTTTTGTCAGAAGGACCATTTAGAAGTAAATCAGCAATCAAAATGTCCCATAGTTCAAACTCATAAATCCTTAGACTAACAATGAAATTACTACTTCCACCTCTTTTAAGCTTCCTTTTGCTGTCTGGATTTAGTAAGGAGCTCTTGCTCATGCATTCAAGCCTCTGGCTACCTTTTCTTAATTTCTTATTTGTCAGGATGAACCTTTCTTGACCTTGGAGGAGGTGATCCCTAAGTATCAACCAGCTTTCCTGTACCCCTTTTCTCTATAATCCCATGGGATTCTCATAAACAGATCTGTGTTAAGGATTGTGTCTGCTCTCCTGAAATCCAAGCCTGTGGTTCTGCTTACTGTCCTGCTTACTCTCCTCTCAGGATCCTGAAGCCCATCATCTCATGATTACTGCAGCCAAGGCTGCCTGACTTTCCTGTCTCTAACCAGTTCTTTGTTGTTTGTAAGTATGAGGTCCATCAGAACACCTTTCCTTGTTGGTTCCTTAATCATCTTTGTTGGGAAGTTGTCACTAATGCACTCTAGCAGTCTACTAGATTATCTGAGGGCTGCTGTGTTGTCCTTCTAGCAGATCTTGGGGTGATCTTGAGGAACAGGGTCTGTGTAGATACAGCTTATTCTGGTGGTTTGAAGAAGGCCTTATCTCTTTCGTAGTGATCAGGAGGCCTGTGAGAGAGCCAGCACAGTGACATGCATGCCCTAGCAGAGCTCCATGCACTCCAGCTGCTCTCTCACATATTGGGCAAGTCCCTGTCTTGGCCTTCCTGAAGAGCATGTATCCGTGGCACTGCAGTCATGTAACTGCACGGAAACTTCTGGCTCGTCCTGTTTGTTCCCCACACTGCCAGCATTACAGCAGAGGTGTTTCAGAGAGCCACCCAAGCGTGCTGAATCCCCAGAGCAGGCTTGAGAGCTTTGCCCATAAGATCATTCTAAATTTACTGCTGTCTTTTGAACAAAATATCCTGTTTGTGATCTGTTTTATTAATTTATTCTGGGTTTAATATAATTCCATCTGTGCTTTTTCGAGTTGTTGCTACTAAACAAAAAGGTATCAATTAAATATTTATATATGAGCACCTGGCAACCAGTTGTGCAGTGCAGTTCTGCCAACTTTGTGAGAAATCTCAAGTCAAAGTTGTTAGTGACAGCCTGCAAAGAGGGGAGCATTGACACAGAAGTGCCTGTGGTCTTCCAGTCCTGATAGAAATGGATTGTACATGTTGTCAATAACTAGACCTAGAAGAGAAAACAGAGAATATAAAATGCGGAAACAGTAAGGGAGAATGAGCAGGAGGCAGTACTACTGTTTTACTTATTATCTTATATGTAGTACTGACAGATAGTTCTGTTGGAAAATGCTCCTGTATTTTCAATAATTTGATTATTAGTGATTATTTGTAGTCTTCCATCTTTTAGAAGCACTCTATCTCACAGCTGACACAGCTGGAATCAGGATTGAAACCATTAGTTTGAAAATCACTGTTTACCAAACATAGAGACATAAGTATTGCTTTTCTTTTTTTCTGCACATTTACCTGTACAGACTTGGTGTACACCTCACAGTCCCAGCTCTGCTAAAGTGCTCAAAGTGGAAAAAATACTGTTTAGTGACTTTAACACTTTCTTAAATACTCTTAGTTCTTTATTGATTTAATCTGAAATGTAAAGCCACACTGTTTTGACTTCTCACATCACGGGTGGGACTGTACAAGTTTCCTGAGACAATTCTTTGTCTCTCTGTGGTACTTGTGCCTTTTTCTCTTTGCTGTTTCTGTAGGCAAAGTATTGGAAAGGGAAGGTAAGAGCCTCAACTAATCCTGTCTGACTGAAGGCACTTTATAATTTCATTATACCTGCCCCTTCACCGATTGGAGGTAAATGACAGTAGAGGAGGCTTTTCCTCCACTGCCATGGGGTTAGGAGGAGGAATAAGTGGGACTGTATGTTATTTCTATTGCATACACAAATGACATTGGAAGACATGATCTAAAGGGATTTGGTCCTTCCAAGAGCAATGGGCCTTCATTCCTCTTCAATTTACAGAAACTGTATCAATAACATGTTCACAAATAGGCTGAAAATTGCTGTCATTTGCTTTTGGTAATTCTCCTAACTCATGCTGCGAAATGGTAAATCATAACACTGGGCATTGGAGAAGCAATTCCTCTGTATTCAGGGGAAGAGTGAAATGATGAGGAGTAGGAAGACAGTGCGTGGATTGAGTTCTGACAGTGTGTCAGGCCGGGCTTCTTGGAGGCAGATGGCATTAAAATGTCAGAACATTAAAATATGCATGTCAGGAATAGGATTGGGCATGTAAGAGGTAATTATTCCACTGAAAAGTGGTATTTCTATGAAACAGATTCTGAGAGGATTTAGGGTGGTTGCTGCTGTAATTAGCTGTGTTAGGCATATCACCTTGTCTTTCAGCCCTGGCAGGAGACTGCCACAAACCATTTTAGTTAACAGACTTTCAATTATTTAAATAAAGGTAGGAATGAACGAATTTTCTAATTCTGCCTTTATGATGTGGGAAAGGAAAACCTTTGCTTGGAAAGTATATCCAGAAAGTCTCTTGGATTACTCAAGAGCTGGTCTGAAATGGGTGCCTATCAATCAGTTTAGGTGAGAGTATCTTCCTCAGCTGATATCCAGCATCTTTGCACCATTTGCTGTTATAGCACAACAGTCTATTTTCCTGGTCCTCAAAGGGAAAGAAAAAACCAACTTACTGAATAGCGTTCATATATATTTTGCTGTCACTATTTTGCTAACTGTATTTTGCAGTCCCGGCAAATGAAAAATAGTGAATAACTACTGTGTTCTAGGTACTTATCTTACCTAGCTGTTCGTGTTTCTGGATGTATCATTGTAATGGTTTAGGACAAATATATTCAGAGGGNTGTTCTGGTGTTCCAAAACAAGTCCAGAAGAGAAAAAAAAAACAAAAACCAAAAGTTCAGGAAAATACAGGAGTATTCTCCTTCTGAAGAAATAGGGCTGAGATTCTGGCTGGAAAGCTGGAAGAGTGGTGCTTCCTCCCCCCTTGCAGGTCAGCTGCCGAAGGAAAAAAAACCTGAACAGCAGAAGAACAAAACTGACCTTGAAGTATAGAGCTGTTTTGCAAAGATTTCTCCGGCTGGTTTTTTTTCTTCTCTCCACTCTCAGGGCTCAGTTTAAAGGCACAGAAAAGCAAAAAAATTCATTTTCTGGCATAGAGTGGACGATATGGGATACATCATAAAGGCACCCCAAGACAATAATTTACATATTACCTAAACTAATGGCCCTACTGAATATTGCAGTAATAGATGTCTGTGCATGAAGGTAAAAGTACTCTGTAATATGTTGCCTATAAATGCAATATCTGCTTTACTTAGTTACTTATGTATGTTCTTTTTTCAAACACAATACACTGAAGGTCGTGACTTTGCATCTGAATCTAAACAAGCTTTTTGGCTGTGAGTCTTTGTCTCAAACAGGTGCAATGGAATAGTTTTGTGTCAGGAACATTTGGCCCTGGTGTTCATTTTTCAGTAGTCTGGCTGTTAAAAAATGCCACTCATCTAAACTGCTGGTGCTTAATTCATCCTACGTAGTATGGTGGCTCTTTAGGACATCTTGTGTGTCTGCTCCCTAAACCCTTGTTTTGAGACAGGAATCTTGTATGACGAGGCCAGTGCTCTGGCCTGTGTAACTATCTTCCAGAAAAAGAAACAGGAAAAGCCATTTAAGTCTCCCTTTCCCTGCATTCCCAGCTACTGTGGATGCTCCAAAAGAATTGTATAGGATTCATAAGTGGTTCAGGAATTTTTTTACAGACAAGTCTTATATTACTTGATTATTTTTAGTATGAGGATTTCAATCCATTAGTTAGTTGTAACATTTGTAATTTAAAGCCTCTCAGTGTATTCTAAACAAGGTAGCTTCTAAGCAATTACTGCATTAGCCCATATTAGTTTAAATCAGTGTTCATACCAATCACTTCTGTTATTAACTCTATACATAACTGAAGTTGAAATTTGCATAGTCTTCCAGTTCCTTTACAGTTGTTTCCATTAAACCATTTAGGAAGTCCTCCAATGACCAATTCTCATTTGGGCATCTGTGCACCCTCTCCTTGTTTGCTCAGCAACTTGCACAAAAAGGGAAGTTCAGTCACTACAATGCAGCAACCACCATGAGAAAAAGTGAAGAAATTGATAACATCATCTTTGCCATGGGATATGATAATTACATTGATTACATTGAATTCAAAGTCAAATTGCTCAGGCTTAGCTTTCACAGTATATATCTTAAAGTTTTCCAAAAAACCTGTAAATGTATACTGTAAATGGAGTTACCTATAAAGTACCTTGCCCTGGGTGTAGGAACTGTAGATTTAGTATCCTTCTTTTTGATGTGTTTACATAAAACAAGTATCTGAAATTCTTGATGTTGAAATAGGTATGCCATTTTCACTTGGACACTTACATAAAATAACAGTTATGTAAAATTTTGTCCCAGTCGTGTTTTTCTGGTAATATACCAAAAGTTTCTGACATATTATTTGCAGTGTGTACCTTTAATTAATAGAATTTTAAGAAATTAAGTGTAGTAAGTTTTGATTGTGAAAAGAAAACCAAACATTGCACCATGTTTACCTAATGAGTGGTAGAGAATTTTAGACCGCCAAACATTATCATCTTATGCCTCTTTGCTGTCAGTCTCCAATTTTGCCTGACATTTTTCACAGGTTTTGAGGCTCTTTGCCTAAAAAATGAAAACAGCTTAGAAAAATTACTGAAAATTGCTGAGAATTACATTTTTGTGTCATTGCACCTGAGCTGACTTTTCTGTTGCAGTGTAATCTCTCTTTAAGTTGTTTCTGTGGCTTGTGTTCTAGTGGTCATTGCCCTCTCTCTCTCTGCCTTTTACATAGATTTTAATTCTTTAGTGTAAGCCTTTCTGTTCAGGGCCTTTAAGGGTTTGAAATTTTGAGGGCGATGGGTAAATTTATTTTGTCGTTTTTAGAAACCATCTATTCATGTTATCGCTGCCTTTTTGTTTTGTTGCTCTCAGTCAGATTTTTTTTTTTTTGTAACCTTCACAATTTCTGCCACACTTAACTTTTGGGTTTGCCCATTCAGCTCACCTGCTTAGTGCTACTACAACCTTATCTAGCTGCTGTCTTGGGCCAGTTCATAATGATAATAAAACAACTGTAGCAAGGATAACCATTAACTCAAGTTAATGGCAGTATCTGCTCTGTGTCAATCAACCCTACCTGACATTTTCCAATCTTTCTTACTTTCCAAAAATCTGTCTTGTTAACTCCTGTGTAGGTAGCTGGAACAGATATGACACTGATGGACATGTATGTAGCATTGTGGTTGGCCTGAAAGCATTTCTCAGATCCCTGTATTTCCATGGAATCCTATGGAAGTGTTCCCGTATCCCAATGAACTGTTCAAAGTTTCTCTAAAAATGTATCTGTTGAGCAGTGTCTACACATCCGATGCATATGGACACACTGAGAATGTAAACTCGTGTGTTCGTGTAGGTTGTTCACTGTTACTTAGTGCAGTGGCTTGTTTGGTTGGGATAATGGGGGCAAGCTCTGCTCATTTTGTCAGTAGAAGGTGATGCATGTTTCCCTGCCTCCAGGTTAAGTGTTTTAGATGCAGTTAAAAATTATGAACAATTGGCTTTACCCCTGGAAGGGTGACTTTGAGGATGGTTCTTATTATCCCTGCAGTAGATTGATTTAGGTTGTTTACTACATCCTTGTCATCTTTGCTTTTTTCTCTGGTGACATATTATGTTTGTAGGCTGTCATTATGCAATGTTTCATGTCTGTAGATGGCATTCCTATTTTCATACATAGTTACAGAAGTATAATGGGAAATATAATAAGCAATTTCCTCCTTTGGTGCAGTCAAGTACTAGCTCATACAACTCAAGTGTCAGGGGAGAACAGGACAGGATTTGGAACTGGATTCTAGGGCAACACTGCTTGATTTGTTATAGTGGTTTGTATTTTATCACTGATTGCTTTTTATACCCTGCAGATAGTCTTGATAGTCTCTAGTTTAGCTGTCTTCAGCAGCACAATGTAGCATGTCCATGAAATATTATCGTTACATTCAGAGAGTGCTCTTGTAAAACTTTTATAGCTGAAAAACTTTTGTTCCTAGATGGAGTGCCATGGTGTAATGATGTACATGGAATGGTCCAGTTGGCACTGAATACTCTACTAAATTCTTTTCACTGCAATGGGCTACTAGCATTCTGTATACTTCTGCCCTACTAAGTACTACTCAAGTTCACTTTTTGGGCCCTGTGGGGCTCAGAGACACAGACGATTACATTGTGAAGATGTAAGAAGGCCAGCCAGGGTCAGTAACCCTAATCCTCAAAGGTAATGAATTTTTCTATATGTAGGTTGAAGATGATCTTTTCAGGAGTCTGTTTCATCTGGTAATACAGCCCATGGTTTTGCTGTGAGCACCTAACCAAACTAAGGGCCATGGTATCACTTTTTAGTCTATAGGCAGAGCAGGTTCTCAAACTTTGCTTAGTTCATTTCCAAATGCACTTTGAAAAACATATGCATAGTGTCACTCTGTGCTGTATTGCTATGCTGTGTTGCAAACACATTTTTCCCTCTCTGATGAGTCAATAAACTGGAGAGTATGGTGGATTTGGTTTTGGGTTTGTTTTTTGTGGAGTAGGTTTGTTTTTATATAAATTTAAATACAGTACCAGAATGCATTCAGATACTGTAGTGATGGGCCATTTTTGTAGATAAGCATTTTTGTAGAACAGCTAAGAATGACAAGCATAGACTGTTTCCAATAAAATACAGTACATTTAACCAATGCCTGAAAATTACTTTGGAACAAACAGAAATCTTTTGAGTATTGTTTTGAATATATCCTGGGTCACACATGACATGCTGAGAAGATGTTAAGATGACATTCAGTGTAACTCTCGTCTGACAGAGTGGAATTTGCATTTTAACCATAACAGTTATGACAAATCTTGTTTACATTGGTATCTGACTTAATGTGGCTTTCCATGTATGTATTTATGCATCAGTCTATGGGAAGCTTTACTGAACCCTATAGAGAGAATGTAGACCAGCTGAACTCTATTAGATCAGATTGCGTATTTTAAAGGTATTTGAAATCTGATTGCAACATGATAATTTATCTGCCTTGAAAGAACTTTCCCTTCCCAAGGATGCAGAAGAAAACAATAGCTTTTCAGAAAAGTCAAGAAACACATTAAAAATTATCTTTAGCAGCAGACGCATCAGTGCACAATTCATACGCAAGCTTTAGGGTTTAGAGGCATCCTGGCCAGTATCAGGAATAGGGTGGCCAGTAGAACCAAGGAAGTGATTCTTCCCTGTCCTTGGCACTTGGTTAGGTTGGACCCCGAGTACTGTGTCTAGTTCTGGGCCCTTCAATTTAGGAAGAATGCTGAGGTGCTGGAGTGTGTCCAAAGAAGGGCAATGAGGCTGGTGAAGGGACTGGAGCACAAGTGCTATGAGCAGCGACTGACAGAGCTGGGATTGTTTAGCCTGGAGAAGGCCCAGGTGAGACCTTACCACTCTACAGCTACCTGAAAAGAGGTTGTAGCTAGGTGCAGGTAGATCTCTTTTCCCAGGCAACCAGAGACAGAACAAGAGGGCACAGTCTTAAGCTGCACCAGGGGAGGTTTAGGTTAGACATTAGGAAAAAATTCTTCACGGAAAGAGTGATTGGGCATTGGAATGGGCTGCCCAGGGAGGTGGTGGAATCACCATCCATGGAGGTGTTTAAGAAGAGACTGGATGTAGCACTGAGTGCCATGGTCTAATAGACAAGGTGATGTTAGGTTAGAGATTGGACTCTGTGATCTCAGAGGTCTTTTCCAACCTGGATGATTCTGTGAATAAAGAACTACTTGCTGTATTCTTCCTATATGTTCTTTCATCCGTGAAGAGATACATGTTCATACATTGATAATAATGACACTTGAGACTTAAATCACTTTCTGATTTCCAGGTGCTGCACAGATTTTAATTAGCATCTCACCTTACTTCCAGTCAGCTCATTCTCACTGAGTCAGAACACATTATTCTTCGATATGCAATGTTTCAGCATAATAACTTTCAGCTTGCAAACAGTCAAAAATCTGTTCTTTCTACTGTACAAGCAGTTCTTAAGTTATACATGGCAAGGTCAGTTACATTTGAATAATTATGATATAATTTGAAACATAATTGCCATCTGGGCAGTAAAACCATTTCCATGATTATCAGTCAAATGGCAAATTTCTAGGATACACTTAGTTTCTGTCTCTCATTCCTTCTTCACTCTGCTTTAATTTTTCTAAATTGAGTCTTGTGTTTTAATTGCATTGGAAGAAAATGATGCTGAAAAGGAACAAAAAAGCATGGTCGGTTTTTTCTTCTGCTGTTTATTTCCACATTGAATTCTTTTCATGATCTTTTCTCTGGTTCTGCAAACCTGCTAATGAGAGCAAGAAGTAGGGTGTTTGCAAATGGTGCCAGCACAGTTAGTTCCTTATCTGTGTTTGTTTTGAAGCATATGAGTCCAATCACTTAACTATTAGATGAAGTTGATGCACTGTAGTAAGAGTTAAAACTTTAGTCTATGTAAAATGGTTTGGGGATTTTGTTTAGTCGTTGTGTCTGTTGTATCTGTTGTTAATGTCAGAAGCACGATAACTTAAAGCCTAGAATTTGAACATGTTGGGCAATTATTTTCTTTTTGTAATAAGAGGTCTTGGTTGTGTTTGACAACTTACATGTTTTGCAAATTTGATCATCCCTTGCCAGCACCAAAGACAAATGAGAGATACTGCTTCACGTGTACTCCTGAGCTAGTCAAAGGGTAAAACGTTCTCTTCTTTCTCACATGTACATGCAAAAATTCACTTGGAGTTAGTGGAATGATTACTGGAGGGGTGCAGGCCTTGCTGTGCTTAGAGCTCTAATAAGTTCAGTACAACATTACCTGCCAGCAAGCTACCAAGTCATTCTCAGAAATGAAACCTGGTAGCATTGTAAAATCTGCCCAGGGCTTTCTGGTTTACTGCCAAAGTGTGAGATACAGTGAATGTTGAGTCAGGGACACTGGATATTGTCTTGGGGATGGTAGAACTGTACTGTGCAAGTCATGATGATGTCCTAGTTTGTCCTTTTCCAGAGGCAGGGATGGCACAGCTGAATACTCTGCACCAGGTGCTGGATCAGTTCATATGCTTCATATTTGGTGATTGGTGGCCCTAAGAGTGTTTGGTTTTTGAGAGTCCTCTAGTCATGGTAAATAAGATACAAATTTGCAGCAGGGAATATGTTGGAAAAAATATATTGCAGTCCAGGAGCCTGTGAGAAACAGAAAAAAGTGGTCAGTTTATACATATTTGAAAAGGAGGTGAATATATAAATGGAAAGCTCCTTGGATCACTTGAAAAGGTTTGGGTTCTACATGTTATGTAAGTACATGCCTGATGTTAAGCAAGTACATGCTGTCCAATTAAGCAAGACAGGTTTTTGCCTAACATGGGATTAGTAGAGCTTAAATATGCCATTGGTATTTAATCACGTCGCTTGTCTTGCTCATTCATGTAACGGCTTTCAGAGCTGGTAAAAGCAAAACAGTGTTTATACTATAATGAATTTGTATGAACTGGCAAAATGTTAAATCTAAGTAGCATTATCAACTCTAAAACTTTGAAGCATGGACAAGACAGGCTTGTCTCCCATGTCAAGTACTCTGTACTGGCTGCTGGCTGATTTTGGTTGCTATCTGCAGCCAGTCTTCTGCAGTCCGATATGGCTGTGTGGTATTGTCGATCCTTGCAGGATTATGTACAGAGAAGGTAAAATATTTAGATTCAGCAAAAGGTTCTTTGCTTCTTTATTTCTTGCTATGAGGACTGTGGAAAGAAAATGCTTCCTTAATTACTGAACTTCAATGACTGGACTCAAGTGATGCTGAAATAATGCTGGAATGTTGATTTTTACTATTAGTTGTGGTTTTAAGTAGCCAGAGTTTTTTATTAGCTGGGGGGGCTAGGAGAGAGGCTTCTTTAAGAAGCTGCTAGAGTTTTTCTCTGCTCTGAGCTAGCCAAGGTCAGGCAACAACGCCTCTGTGATAACATATTTAAGAAGGAGTAGAGAAAAAAAAGCTGGGCAGAACATCATGGCTGCTTAAGAGAGAGGGAAGGTCGGAGACAGGAGAAAGAGAAGATGCCTTAAACACTGGAATAGGGCCCCAGGAAAACCGTGGGGGTTCATAGGAGCAAGGATTCGTAGCAATCCGTAGTCTTCCGTGGAAAGACTGGAAGATTTCTGTGCGGAGCTGAAGTGCTGGAGGGGAGAGGCTGTGATCCTGTGGGACATTTGCTGGAGCAGAGTCCTGATAGAGTCCTGTGGATCGTGGGAAGAAGAGACCCA
>WEIV01006030.1:126425-140544 GCA_013390005.1 Calyptomena viridis | reverse complement strand
CCCCCCCAGGCCAGACCGGTGGAAAAGGCCTCCCAGTGAGGTCTCGACACTCCGATGTCCCAACAAGTCCAGGAGAGAAGAAGAAAAAATCAAAAGTCCAGGAAAATGCAGAAGTTTAAGTCTCTTCCTTCCGAAGAAAAACCGGCAGAATTCTGGCTGGAAAAGCCAGAAGGCAAGTGTCTTCCTCCCCCCTTGCAGCCCGGCCGCCGAAGAAGAAAAAAAAACCAAAACTGCACAGCAGCATAGCAAAAACTAACCTTGAAACATTAGAATTGTTTTGAAAAGATGTCTCTTGCTGTTTTTTTTCTCTCTGCTCTCGAGGCTCAGTTCGAAATCACAAGATTCAATTTTTTTTTTTTTCCCTAGCATAGAGAAGACGAATATGGGATATATCATAAAGTCACCCCAAGACAGTGACCCAGTGTGTAAACCAGATGCTTCCTTGAATACCTTTCAGAGAATTCCATGAAGGCACACTGCCTAGAATGCTGCTGACAGCATTAATGGTCTTTAACCTGTTTTCTGTTTTTTCTGACCTACATTTGTCCTTGCCAGTTAAAACTAGTTTTGTTGATTCATCCTCTTCGTGGGGCTCTTCGTGAAGATCATTGAGAAGTCATTACTTTATCAATCATTATTTGTTCTCTCTTACTAACAAAAAGATTACTCTTAGACAGCTGGATAGATGTATGAGTCAGTACTGTAGCAAAATAAGAAAATTTGTGGTATGTTTTCTACTTAGTCTTCCATGACACCCTAATGGATGATTTTTCCCTGGCAGACTTTTACCATTCCTTTTTCCTCAAGCATGCACCTTTTTTTCCCTCCACTTTGTTCCCCACCTCTTTACATATATATTTAAATTTCTGGCTGTGGCTACAGCATTTCTTTCTCAAGTTTTACCTTTGCATAGGAATACTTTGTTGCTGAATGTTTAAAACTTACTGATTTGCTTAGCTCTGGTCTCCTGTTGCTGCTGACTTCACAGGAATTGACATTTTTCACAGAAGTTTTTATCTGTATTGAACCATGTTCATAGCTCGTGTTAGGAGAGTAAATCTTCTTTCTTTATAAATGAGAAAAAAGGAGATCATCGTTATTTAAGGGTGGTCCTTCAAGAGAAGTAAATATTTTGCTTCACTCTGCTTAATTGAGTTTATATCCATTCTAACTTTTACAACAATTAGGCAATGTTGATTTGGGCTGATAAATGTGGATTGTACTCTACATAAGAGGATATTTAACTCTGCTGGTGTTTGAAGGGTTTTTGACACAGGCTAGAGTATATAGAAGTTCTTTTTTGTAGAAGGTGCTGTATAATCTTAGGTTATCCCAGCTTTGCCTAGACATCTCAATGCCTTGACTGTACTTTATAAACAGTCTTTGCTCAGAACTGCAGATAGTATTTTCTAAGAAATGTGAGCGCAGGAGAGGTGACTGAATTACTCAGTTTGGAATAATATCAAAAGACTAACTCCAAACTTCATGGACATGCAGTTTGGAAGAATATGCATTCCTTAAGCAGATACACTGATATTCATCTAGTTTCCTGCCATATTTAAGCAATGTCTCTTCTATATTTCTGCTTTTCATTAATTACATGCCTTCACTTTATTTCAGATATGCATTTGAAGTACATTGTGTTGCATTTGAAGTTGGTTTTGTTGATGTTGCTTTATAATCTGAAGGTTTTAATGGTTACCAAGTCTTCACTGACTTTGGAACTTCAGATCTCAAACATTGTTCTGGTCTCACAGAAATTTGTATTTCTGATGTACCCAGGTGAAAATCTTCTGACATCTTGGTTTCTACTTGTCTGTAGAACTATACAGTCCAGTGAGGCCGAGATATTGCATGGTTTGGTGAACCTGCTGTTTAGTCTGTGGATACTAACAATGCCCTTTGACATGCACGTGTACAAAGGGATATAAAAGTGAAAAAGAATCATCAAGCTCTCCACAAAGGAATTTGCAAAGATTAAACAGTCTTTCTGTTACCTGGCAAATTGCAGAGGGCTGTTAAACTTTATCATCTTGTCTCTAAGCAAAAATTATTTAATAAGGAAAATAAATAGGTTCTGTTGTAGTGATTGCATTACATGCATTCCTTTGCCAGAGATGTGCTGGGAAAGGTAGCTGTTACGTGCATGGTGATGAATGTATTTTAAACATCTGAATTCACACATGTGGATGAATCTGCAGTTTTTAATGTACCTGACATACTAAGATTAGCAGAATGGCTAAATAGCTTGTGCTTACACCTGTGGAATTTAAAGCAGCTTTCTAAGAGGGAGGAGAAAACAGAGTACTTTATTTAGCATGGTCAAAGCAACAAATGACATGTACTTAACAGTTTTTCAACTAACTGATTCACAAACAGTTCAATATGTGCAGTCACATGCAGAGGAAGAATTGGTCTCTAATGCTTTAGCTGTAGTTGAAAGCTGCTGTAAAATGTGCTGTTGTGAAATGCACACTTAGGATGAGAGGAGAGATGGAAGGGGAAGGAATTTTATGGAAAGGGTTTATTTGTGGGGGAAAATTATGCCTATGCAGCTTCCAGCTCAGGTATGCAGAGCTCTGAATTTTGAGCTGGGCCCTCCAGTGTAGGTCAGGAGAAGTAAAGAAAATGAGTGAAAAGAAATAGATTCTTTCATTGATGGTGTTGTTTATGCATCTTATCTAGTGATTATTTAGGGCACATAGTGAGCAATTCCTGGTGCAGAAAGCAGGACTGGAATCTCTGCATCTCTCTGGGTGATGCTCTAGCCATAGACTTGTTTTTTCTTGCATATTCATTCTTTGAATCTCATTTTCTTTTCTGCCTAGTGGCAGCCTGGTAACAGACAGCTGGAGCACTCCTCTGAGAGGCAAGATACGTTGGTCTGCCTGGCAGAGAGCCTGACCTCTACCATTTTATAAGCAAAGACTGACAGTGCTATTAATAGTTCCCTCCTCTAGCTGTGTTTTCAATGGACTATATAGCATGATTGTTGTGCTGCTGAGCCTAGATGTCATCAGCACATGGGAGGTGTATTGTGAGTATCAGGAATGAATTGGGCCCCTGGGGGGAGTTAGGTTCAAAACAGCTTCAGGGTGCTCTGCAAACTCCACACGGGAGGAGGCAGGAGTGCCTGCTTCCCGGCTCCATCTGTCAGCTGGGGACACAGCCCACTCTCTTCCAGTAGCTGAGCTGTAAGCACTTAACTCTAGGCTGTTTTGGCAATAACATCTAGGCTTCTACTGTCAGCAAAGTGATTGGGGCACTGGTTTGAACTTAATGATTTAACCAGTCTTTTGGCACTTTGGCCGTCTGGAAGCTCTCCCGTTTCCATTGCGATCAAAGGTAGTTGACTGGTAGTTTTGTGTTTGACTGCAAACAGGTGGTGGCAGGCAGGATTTCTCTTCCCTAGATGCAGCTGGGAGAAAACTAAACACAGCAGTCCATCAGTAATGAAACTTTTTCTATTGAAAGGAAGTATTATGATTTAGATTAAAATTTCATTTGAAATAAATGAATCTCTTTGAAATCGCTTTGAAAACATGAGCTTCCTTGGAAGAGTGAGTTAAAAATTATTTTTTCAATATACCCCGGTTATCTGTCCTTTCACATATGGACTCAACTTGTACATTATTGTGTTGAATGCAAGGGAAGAAAAGTACTTTAAACACTTCTTGGTTCATAGGAAACTTCACACTCAGTCTTTGCTGGGAAACAATTCAGGTCATATTTGTAAAACTGAGTGTTCTTGCATTTAAATATTCTCATTAATGCTTTGTAACCCAAATGGACTTAATTTCTCATTAAACATTTTTCGTGGTAATGTAACAAGGCTTGCCTGCAGCCAACATTAACTTAAATATTTTAAAGGGTCTGAATTTGTGAAGGTCTCTCTAAACATTGCATTAAGCTGGTGAGGTGAGAGAATCTTAAAGAGCTTATAAAGCTTTGCCAATGGCCCAGCAGAGTTCTTAGGTGATACAAAAAACAGAGTTTCACAGTAAGAACAAGGCTTATGTCTCCTAGTGGAAAGTTTGCCAAATGGGATTCCAAATACCTCTGCTTATTTCTTTATGTGTGGCTCAGCCTTCAAAGTCATGTTTACAGGAGATGTTTCTGTGATTTAAAACAGATTTATTAATGTAGGACCCAGTCTTGCAAAGACTTACAGGTGTGCTTTATTTGTGCACTCTGCATAGCTCCATCCCAGTCAATGACAGCTTGAACTGACAAAATGGGAATTGTAAGAACTCATCCAAAAGTAAGAATTTGCAGAACTGGACCTGAAATCATTTTATTATGTAGTAGAGAAATAGTTTCAAATCGATGGTCTAAGACCATGAAGAGAGGATTAAAAATAAATAAGGAAGCCCAACCCCAGTTCTAGAGGGAATTCTCCTCTACTTCTTGCCCTGTGTCATGCTACACTTTTCATTTCAGTTGAATCTGTTTTGTGGTGACAGTTAATTTAGAAGCAAAATGAATGATAGCTCGGCTATGCAGATTTATCATCAAAATTGTTCAGGCTCACATTCAGCATTGATTTCGCAACTAATAACGAAGAATGTTTTATTGACTTACAGGTTTAAATTCTCCAGGCATAATGCTGCCCAGACAAAATTTTTCGTACATGTCCACAAATGAATACCTCACTGTACAGAACCTCAAGCAATTTCTGTTGTCAGAGGGAAGACTCTGTTACTGCTTTTTTTAACTTTTGCTGTACTCTGAGTGACTGCCCAACTCAAACCAATGTGACAGTAAAACAGTTTAACCCTTGAATTCTTTGAAATTTAGAGAGGCATGGAAATTTTGAGCATCTAATATTCCCTGAAATAAAACACACTGTCCTCATACATTAATTGTATTCATAAGAAGTTTGCCTTTACAAGCAAATTAACATTTTGTTTTAACATTTCACCTGGTTCTGGATAAGATGGAAGACCAATGGCTAAAGAAATGGGGGAAAAAGTCATAGATGTCATGCATCTTGTTGTATGACCTTACTTCAGGAAGAAATTCAAGCACATGTTGATGAAAGCCCCTGGACAGAATAGCAGTTAAACAGGTGCTTCAAGATCTAAATATGTTTAAAGTTATATGCATGTGGAAGTAAGAGCAGTGTATGGAGGCCTCAAGGAATAATAGCCCTTCTACGTGATTATTAACTGGTTATAAATGCTCCTCTTAGAGGTTTTCTGAAGTTACCAGAATAAAAACTTTTTAGTGTAAAGTCATTAGAAGAAAAGAAACTGTATGTTTTCCAAGGGAATGGTTGTCAGATCTCTTATGATTGTTCTGTAGGTTACCACTTCAAGAAAACTAACAAAATGGTTATTGGATTTAAAAGGTATTCTCTGTAAGTAAATGTCACTTTTAAATACCTCAGCTATTATGTTTGTTCTTGCATTACTTTAGGGATTTAGATGGTGCCATTTGCATATTTTATCCAATTCTCTAATGTTCACTTAGTGAGTTAAAATTAAGATAAGTTGTGTAAATGGAACAGCTTGCTGGCTGTGGATGAGCTGATTTAAACTACTGTACGTGGGATGAAAAGTAAAGCGCTTTGTTATTCAGAAGACATATACACAGAATGCTTTGCTGTGAAAGTAACATATTTAATAGTGTCTAAGTTTTAGTTTGAAATCAAAACAGAGTCTATAGAAATATGGTTAAAACTGACATCTTTGCCTTGGGAGGGGAAGGCTAAGAAAGTGTGTTTAGTCATGTCATGTGTGAGAGTGTGCATGCAAATAATTTTTGCTGTATAACATCCTCTCAATGTATTTATGTACCCATCAAGTGTACCCCAGATATTATGAGGTATTTAATTACACAGTGTTCTCTTCCCCCTTCTCTTCTCCCCATCTAATGTGAACAACTAACAGCATGTAGTGCCTTTCCTTGTTGTCCTTAAAGGAGATCTAGCCAGCCCAGGAATGGTTGGCAAAGCCTGGCCTGTGGCATTCATGGCTGACAGTCTGCCTAGAAATCTGTTCTTTCACCTTCAAATTTCTCTTTTGAAGTTTTGGAAGTGATTGACTTTTGGTCCCTTAGTTGATCTTTTCTCTTTTTAAATACTTATCTAGCCTGCATTTTTTGATACTAAGCATCTTCCACACATCTAATCTTCCTGTTTGTAATTTTCATGGATCTTAAGGGGGACCATTTTTGCCCATCCCTTTAACATAACCTGGAGGGACATGACCAGTTACTACCCTCAGATCTACTTAACTTGACATCCTTTGCAAAATATTTTGTTACTTTTCTGCATTTGTCTGTCTTTGGTTCATTGACCACCAAGTAAGGTGTTGGGAAAATAAACCAAGTTAGGAAGCATGCAGATATAAAACACATCAAATTGTAGTAGCCATTGCCCCTTACACTCTCTGCCTCCTTCCTTTTCTCCTTACAGATTTTGTTAGCAAACTGGAGGGCAGAAACAACTTTCTGAATGTGCTGTAAGAGGCTCTTTTTCTTCTCCATCCCCACCAATGGAGAGCGGGTGAGGGTCTGTATAGGGCTTAGCTGCTGGCCAGGATTAAACCACAACAAATTGTTAGTTACAAAGTATGTGTTGTAAATGATAATACAGAAATAATATGTTTCTTCCACATGTGGCTTCACTGGTTTATTCTCTGTTGCACTCAAAGTGTAAATGTAGCTTTTTTGTAATCAAATGAGTACTTTTCTGTGTAAACACACAGGGAAAGTATTGAGAAACTACATTCTAAACTACCAGGATGCTCAAAAATAAGAAAAATGCATTTTTGTAACAATGAGGGCTCTTGCAGAGGTTCTTTTGCAAGACAGTTTTGGTTATATCAGAGAGCACAAAGTGCCTGGCATTGAGCCGTGCTCCTGTGGCTGCACACTGAGTTGCCTATTGCTCGTATGCAGGCCTGCCAGCATAATAGTGTATGCACAAATACATCACATGGATATGATGTGCATGGATGATGAGAGAGCAAAATTTTTTCTCGTTGTCTTCTGTAATGTAATAATTTTTCACAATATTTTTCTGTGTAAAAACCACAGAATCTTACAGCATTACTCTTCACACTGTTTGTTAGAAATGACTCAACATCAATCAATCCTTTATACCCACGTTAAAATTGCCAGGGGGAATGCTCTGACAGGGGGAGGCAACTGCACCATCTGAGATGGTTAGTGCTCTTGTGACAAGGAATGGCAGCCAGCTGCCTTTCTGTTCTCTTATGGCACTAGCAGGGAAGGAGAGAGGTGTTGCTTTCTGCTTTGCGTTTCTCTTCTGGGCAGGGGGCAGAGACTCCGTGGTACTGGAGGGGAAGGTCAAAGTGTTAGTAAAGATTTTGTGACTCCTTTTGGCTTCTGGCCTTCTTCAGACAGGTCTTAGATAACGAAAGTGAATTTTCATTTGCACATTTGCCATGGGCCTCACGAGGAGCTAGAACTTCACTAACCTTGAACATCAGAATTATGAGTTATTGCTGCTCAATCATCTGGCTGCTGTTGTTAAACACTAAAAATCAGAAAATAGCCTATTTTTCTCTGCACAGTAAAGTGAGAGCCCTTCAGGCCAAGCTAAACTGAGCTGCAATATGAATGAATGAATTGGTGCTGCTGAGCTGTTCCTGGCAATGCCAGTGCCAGTGGAGGCTGCCTGTGCTGACAAGATGGCTGGAACCTACACAGCAGTCTCAGTGCAGGGAAGGGGACTGTACAGAAACTCAGAGCTACGTCTGCAGTAAAAGCTACCTTTTGTGCCATGGATTTAACCAAGGGCTCTATGAGGTCAGCAGAAGGGTTTCGTTGGGGATTAGAGTTGTGTCTCCATCACAGAGATGTGTCTTTTCGATAGTGTCTGGGTTACTTTTTAGTGCTGTTTCAGTAAATGTACAGCAGAGAGAGAATGAGCTTTGCTGGGCATGGCAGGGCTGGTGATGTCCTGTTTCAGGCTCCTCTGGATGAAGCTCTGTGAAACAAGGCATTGTTACGCTTGCAGGGCTGCCAGGGGCATGGAGGTGCCACTCAGGAATGTTTTTTCTCTGCTGCAGAGTGGGGCTGCCAGCCCTCCTCCAGCCAGCCTGGAGCAATGGGCCCTGCCTAAAAAATAAACCAGTCAGCATTTAAAAGGGAAGAGGAAAGGTGTTGGGAAAAGTCTGTCCTTAGAGTACTAAGCTACTTAGGTCTTTCATTTCTGTAATCCTTCGTGTAGAAGGAATTTGCTGAAGCAGCGGGATTTGTGGCTCTGCTCTTTTCACCCTCCACACCACAGCCCTGCAGGGAATTCACCTGGTTACAGACTGCTAAAATGAACCTCTGCTATGAGATAATTGAGTGCAATTGTAAATGTCTGTTACTGTTAGACTGTTTAAACGTAAGAAAGGGAGAGAGAAGAAAAACACAACATAAATAGAAACTATTGATTTTAATTTCTATTTATTTCCATATGCTTAAGTGAAAAAGCACACCTATTCTGAAAAACGTGTGATCAGAGGTTCCCTATAGCAGGTTGAATTAAAACTGTGTATTGATGTTATCCTTAAAGAGAATTGGGAGCATTTGACAGTTGTTTTTTAATTACTTTTCTATTGGAAAGACTTTTCTTATGACCCTTTAATTATGCTCATCAATTTCTTTTACCCTGTTTACGTATTTTCTTACTTTCTAAGTTTAGGAATGAAGCAGTATGTTACTTTCCCTTTTAAATCTTTAAGCTAATATTTGTCTCTGAATGTGAAAACTGATAACCAGAGATAAAAATTTCACTGCAAAAATTTCCTTTAATTATCTTAGCAAGTAGGAATAATCTCAAATATGAGTACAGTGTGTCATGCCGAAGGAATGACAGCTGAGGAGAGCTGTCACTGATAGTTCTCATATAGCACATCTCCTCACTGGTACCCACGAGCTGGATGGTGACTCCATTGCTTGATGGGCTTCTTCAGAGTGTTGACAGAAATATGCAACTTCTTCAGATAAAGTCTGGCCAGTGGCCATGCCTTACTCAGAAAATGCCAGGAGTGGATGTTGCTCTTTAGGAAGGATGGAAGTGAAATGACCCACAAAACAGTGTCAGCTTTCAGAATCCCATTGCTTCTGGTATTTTTCCTGAAGGAACACCGCTTTGTGGACACTTGGAAACATCAATTAATGACTAAGGTTCTGACTCTTGGATTCAATTTAAATACGGAATGCAGGCAGAGTGCTTCATATCAGTTTTGAGATTTTTTTGGTACATGTGCTCTGAAGGTCATTAGGAAGAGATGTGTGACATGAGCACAAGATAGGAAAGATTTTCACTTCGTATAATTTTTAATGAAAGATTTAAAAAGAACGAAATTGCAAACTGTTGAAACATGATTGCGTGTGTCTATTTCTGACAAATGGAAAACGGTCTATGGGTTATGACTTTATATAATGCTTTAAATATTTTTGTTCAGAGTTGTATAGTTTAAATTCACATGAAGATTACAGGTGGTTTCTGTAGTTGACGGAGACCTACTCCAATTTAAAAAACCTGAATATTTGCCATTTGCAATTTTGAGAATATAGATCATCTATACATTTGCCTAATGCAGAGTTCCCAGAACCACAAAATTGTCTTTTTGCCAAATGATACGTGCACATATTTTGTGAAGTGGTCTACAGCTTTGCAGAAACTAGGGCAAGCTCTGTAAATAGAGCATGTCAGGTAATTATTCAAATTCTTTTTTATGCTAGAAATTAACACATTTGTTCTGTGGTGGATGTTTTTCTGAAATTTCTGTGAAATCTCTTAACAGCGTTGCTTATCTGTGTTTCACCTACAGGTACATTTATGTTCCAATGGGAGGATCTCAGTCCAATTTGCTTGGAATGCTATTTTCTACAGGCCTCACTTTTGCCTTTGTAAGCTATTGGCACGGAGGACAGAGTTATTTGTGGTACTGGGGAGCATTTAATTGGTTTGGAGTAATTGTGGAAAATGGCGTCAAGAGGATACTTGCTATTTCACTTATTCAAGATTTAATTGTAAGTTGAATCTCTCTTTATTTCATGTTCTTGTTTCCTGGCTCTGTGCTCTTCTGAAGTTCCTGGTTACTAGTTTGGTTTAACCAAGATTAAAAGTCATGGATAACAGATGAAAGAGTTCCCTTTCCCACCCTCCAGTATTTGAGGTAATAACTAGTTTTTATAACTGGAATTTTGCAAAGTGTCAGCAAAGCAAACAGTGGAAATATGCGTGGTCTTAAAAGCTTCCTCTACAGTCCTAGAGTAAGCAAATGCTTGTCATGTTGTATATGGCTGAACAGAAGCCAGTTTTAATGTTTGTATTCTGATTTCAGTCAGGATGGCCTTAAAATATTCATCTTCACTAAAATTAGGAGTGTATATTTCTAACCATGTGTTTCCTGGACAAATGAGTGTGTAGCAGCTGCTTGCATCTGGGAAGAAGCTTACACTGGAAAATCTTATGCCATTAAAGAGCCAAGTAAAGAAAGTACTGTTTTGCCTTGAAGTCCTCTGATATTTTCACTTTACTTATACTTTTGACCTTTGTGCCATCATTTCCAAAGGACAAAATTGACTTTGACAAGCAATCATATGCAAAAAGCACTATTTTAGTTTTGATGGTCATTTTAATCTGCAGATTTGCTCCCTACTAAATCCCAAATCTTCTAATAACTGTTTGTAAGAATAAATAATTCATGTCTTGCTTCCTTACTGTGATAAGTGCACAGAATTCTTACTTCTATATAATGTTGTTGAGGTAGAGACTCACTCTGCAGCCTAATGAAATCCTGATGCTCAAGTAATGTGTGCTGTCCATCCCATCCCTTTCAGTTTTCACTGTTGTGGCATCCTGTGTTCGGCAGCTGATACAACTCAGTAATTTAGTAGCAAATAACAGTCAGAGCTACCTTATGTCAACCAACTGTCCATCCCTGCAGTTTCAGTGATAGTCTGGAAGCAGCTTTTCACCTTCCTGGAGAAAGACTTTATCCGATCCGTTAATTCTCCCTGTGGAGTGAAACTGAGCTTCACCATCTGATTGGCTGCATATGTTTGTCTCTGGGCTGGAAGACAACACAGTTCTTTAGGCATCCAGCTATGTGAGGAAATAAAGTGTAGGGACTTTTTCTATCTGATGTCACTGTATTAGAAACTTTAAAAGAACCTTTAAAGAATTAAGTGTGTAAATGTCATAGAAATTATAAGGACATGGCATATATGAAGGTGGGGTTTTAGATGTTGGAGTAATTCCTAATGTGTAGTTCTAATTATAGTTAACTGATACTGGCAGTAGGGTTCTTTTTTGCATAAATGAACTCCCTGACAGTGAACCAAGTGCATTTTACCCCTTTTCCTCCCCTTTGTTTTCATCCAGTGTTTAAAGGTCTATCCAGTGTCTTCCCTGTCTCCTTTGTTTTTCCATTTCTGTTTGGAAACATAGCTGTAGACCTTCTTTAGAAGACACTTTCACATCTTTCCCTGCAATATTTCTTAAACCAGTATTTCTAATATGAATAGTTTTGGCATCTAAATTGGTGCAGTAGGCAGATCTTGCTGCATTCAGTTATGGCTGAGTCATGGTTTGCCTTGTGCTTTGAAGGTTTCTCTACAATGACAGGAACTACAGTCTTTGCAAACCACCCGTTACTGCTCTCTCCTCACTCTTCTAACTAACTACCATTTTCTTCTTAAAGGCTGAGACTGGGGAGCAGATGAGTAGTTGGATTTTGACACTTTCTTATCAAGGGGTACAGTAATACAACATTCTCTGAGCTGTACCACATTTAAAAGAAACCGAAAGTTTCCTAATGCCCTGTATAAATTTCCCCCATGTAATCTGGCTTTTGGAAGCATTCCTATAATCCTGTCTCAGTGAGAGATGTGCTGCAAGCTTAGGCACTGTGGTGTTGAAGACTCCTTTCTGGGAGCTGGGTTTTTCACTTAAATTTCATCTGTTGGCCGGCTGAAATCCTTTGCATTCTTGTGCTTCACTCAGTTGCTGTGTTGGCTCTTGAGGACTATTTCTGAAAGGAAAGTTTATTTTTGTCCCCAGAAGAGCAGATGAGTTCTGACAAAATACAAAGCACAGGTTTATGCTTTTTAATCCATTCTGTTTACCAAACCTTCTCATACATTATTGTTAAAGATGAGTTATATGATTCAGTTGAGCAGGAGGTGTTTAATTAGTAAAATGTTAAAAGCAAATCAAGAAGTATTAGTTGAATTTTCATTCTGCTTTGTTTTTAAGATTGAGTTAATGACAAAGAATAGCAAAAATGGTATCAAAATTTCCTCCTTTTTTCCCCCCACTATATTGTCTCAATTCTCTTGCAAAGGGAAGATTTAGAAATTTAGAAATAAAGCACATTCAAGTCTCATCCTTCACTGAATCCTTGTGCTGACTAAATGTATATACATCTTTCTATATACAAGACCCTATATTTATGCAGATTTTATGGTAGTTCAAGTCTCAGCACTTCAAACCTAGCACGATATGGGGAAATAACACTTTTGTAGCAGTCTGACAGGTTTTAAATGTCGTCTCGGGCATTTTGAGCTAGAATGAAACAAGAAGCATAGACATTATTTGTGAGAAGTAAAATCAACATATTGTCAAATATTTACTGAAAACAGTAAATTTCCTGACCCAAAAAATTGGTTCTGAAACTTTTAATTTGTACTGGTTGCAAACCAGGGCATGGTTTCCTGATTTCAGCCCTGAAAGAGCTGATGTTTCTTCTTACACATTTTTCAGCTTACACTGTTCGAAACTTTTATGTTTCAGTAAATTGTGAGAAGTTATCTACGTATCTTTCTTTCCCCTCTAGAGATTACTTGTTATCAGTAAATTAGAGCTGAATTTTATATTATCTTTTCAGCTGAATGGTATGTAAAAAACAACAATAAATGCTATGCATTATCAGCTAGGGCATATCTGAGAGCTTTATATTAAATTGGGGAAATTTCATTGTGTTTCTTTTGTTTTTTTTACTTTTTCAGGTGATATTTAGACCCTTACTGGGCAAAGTAGTGCTCTACTTCACTGATTCTATATTAATTTCTTACAGATGAACAGTGACTCCAGTGATAACTCATTTGAGATCAGTGATAAAATTTGTATTGACTTTTAGTAAATAATGTGTTAGATTTCTGAAAGAAAATGCTATCACTCTCCCAGTGATTTAAACTTTTTTCCTGAAGGAAAACAAGATATAGATCTGTAAAAAAAATTAGCTCTTGGTAGAAAATAGATTTAGAATGATTTAAACCTTAGAATAGCTGCCAGCACCTTTAAATCAATGGATTTTTGAAAAAGAAATATTTGGAAATCATCACTAAAGAAGATGTAGTAAGAATGTGAAGTTGGCAGATGGATAAAATTAATGTTTTAATCTAAATTGAAACAGCAACGTTTATCTTTTTAGTTCTTTCATAAAGTCAAAACATGTCATTGAGCCTAGTTAGAATTTTTTTAATTGAGATATAAAGGTCTCTTTTTTGAAAATCGTGCTGTCATGAACTTCTAGTTTAATATCTTATTTCTAGACTTATTTAGTAAGAAACTAAATACACCATAAACAATTTCTTTTGAGAAACAAACTAATTTTAAGCATGGCATATTTTAAAGTAATTTGTACTATCCTTGTAAGCATTTCGGTTTTTTAAAGTATAAAATACACAAGGTACACTACTTAATTCCATCTCAGTACGCTATAGTTGCCTGTCTAAACCCCCCTTTGCAAAAAGGGAAATATTTTGTGTGATGTCCACGTTTTTGCTTAGTGCGATTAGTGTGTTAGATTATTTTTCTTCCCTCAGCAGAGTCAACTCCACATATTTGTCTCTATAGTTAAAATATCTCCATTGTTTTGGATAACAGAGGTGCAGTACATCTGACAACTGGTATCCTCAGCTTTGCAGAGAACATTGTGCAGTGATCCTGCAGACAGCTGGTGTGGAGCATGGGAAGGTTCTGACTGGTGAGCCCTGACCTCAGGGCTGTGGTTTGACTGGTGATCTGACAGGTCATTGCTATTGAAGGAGGAAAGGTTTAATTTCTCTTTCCTCCCTTTCTTGCAGTCTCACCACTTCCTCCTCCCCATGCCTTCTACTGAAGTCTTAACTCTTTACCCTAGCA